>VZRL01001512.1:766724-858044 GCA_013397895.1 Origma solitaria | reverse complement strand
CCCTTCCCCTTCCCCTTTCCCCCTTTCTTTCCCTCTGACCCTCCCTGCCCTGCACCGCTGCTCCGGCAGCCCTTATGTAACTAATCTGCAGGTAATATTGTGATTATATATCGGGAGCCATATGGTCCTGTGCAGTCACTTCCCGTGTTGTTAAACTGCTGAAGCGGATAAACTCCGTGTCCATGCACAAAGTAATTGCACAAAACTAATTTGTGTTTGCAAACAGAACTGAAATTAAGTATGTAAATAAGCAGAGCTGCAGACTAAATATTATAGTAGGGAAGGAGGGAGCGGGGGGGAGGAGAAAGTGGAAACAACTTCATAACTGCAAAGTACAATCCATGCAGGAGGTGGGGGTGGGAAGTGTTTCTAATGTGCAGGGAGCTGATGCTGTGAGCAGCTCTTGGAGGGTTTGTGGCTATAAATCCTCAGTGTCTCCAGCACAGGCCCTGCCTCCAGCTGCAGCACCAGCTCCGTCATCCGGGGGGAATAGAGATATGTTATAATTTAATGGGGTTTTTTGCTGGGAAATAGATCTAGTTTAACCCTGTGTGTCATTTGGTTAGAGGCTCTATTTTATTTGAAAACTTTTCAGGAGGAGTGTTTTATAGCCTGGGGTGAGCAGCGTGAATAATGGATGTGGGATATGCTTTGGAGATGCATCCGTTTGGGGTTGAGCAGCAGCTCCCTGACCCCCCTGTCCATGGGTGTGAGCTTCTCTCTGACCCAGGGGAGAGCCTGAATTTGATTTTAGGGCTCCTGGTGGGGTCTTGGTAACAGTTCCTGCTGAGTAATAGGTGGGGTCTGCAAGGAGATCTCCAGGGAGATGCAAATGGATTTTTGCGATGGTGAGATTTGGGCCTGGGGCTGGATTTGTCACTGGTGCACACTCCAGAAAATGGAATATTTGCAGCGGGGCAGACACTCTGCACCCACTCGAGATGTCTTGGGGTGTCTGAAAGGATCACGAGCGATCCCTGCGTGGGCTGTGATCCCAAATCTGGGCAAAGCAGAGCGATGTTGGCCGCTGCAGAGCAGCTCTGAAGGGTCCCTCCATCTCCCAGCCAGCAATGGGAAGGTTCCCTCTGCTGGCAAATGCCAGGCTCTGGCCCTGGAAAAGCTCTCGGTGATTACACTGAGCCAGCACTAAGCCAGAGAAAGGGTTTAATTGCGAGATGCTTGGGAAAATGTCACTGCGTGTACACACATGTGACATCCTGTATTTATCAGGAGAAAAGGTGCTGGCAACCCTGCCTCCTATTTATAACCCTGCTAAAGGCTTGTCTTGGGACTGGAAGAAGAGCTCGGCTTCTCTCTACAAGTTCCCTCCTAAAATTAGCCTCGTGTTTGGCTCCTCAGATGGGTGCTCGCAGGTGACTGGGAAATGGGTTGAAATCTGCCAGCGGAGGCACGAGGCGAGTGCAGTGTCATTATTCCTGCTATCATCATTAATGGTGATGTCCTTGTCATGGAATTGTGGATTTCAGCTCTGTTAGAGGCTGAAAAGCTTTAAAAAAAGCCAGGGAAATAAAACAGAATGGCTGTTTACCAGATGGATAAGGGGCAGAACTGCTTGAGGGATATTATGACTCCTTGTTTTCAAGATGGTGCAAAAGCACAAGGTAAAATAGATACATTAATTGATAAATAAATAAATACTCCTCGAAAACAGATGGGTCCTCTTGAGCCCTAAGCCATGTCTCTTTGTTTCTTTTCCAAGCTGGTACTTCAGAGCAGCGTTGGAGTGTGCCCGGCACTGGGGTGTTCTCAGGGTGGGATCTGCACCAAGTGGGTTTGCCCCGGGTAAAAATATCTGAACGAGCTCCAAGGCTCCCAGTTTCTCTTTATCTTACAGGGACAATCCCCCTGTGGCTCCCTCTGTTCCTGCTTCTGCTTGGGCTTCCTTCCCTGCAGCCAAACTCTGCCCCTCTGCACAATAATGGTTCAGCAGCTCGGTGGGACCATGGAGCCGATCCCCAAAGCTCTGTAGGAGGAATGGGCCTTTGCAGTGGGATCTGCTCCTGGGGCAGTGGTTTGATAGGTCTAGGACAAATGCCTCTTCACTCTGAGTCGTCTCTCCTGCTCCTGTCTCCTTGTGGTCAATCAGCAGAGAAGGCTGGGAGGAGTTTCTGGAGCTCTCCCTCCAAAGCGTCTCATGGGATGTATCCCAGCAGCAAATACCAGGGATAATCCTAACCCCGTGCATCCTTTGTCTCAGGAAAGTTTATCCTTCAGCACGTCTGAGGTGGGGTGTTGAAACCAGAGGGAGGTTTTGCTCTTGTAGAAACTCAGGGAGCATCCTCAGCTTCAGCTGTTGGGAGAGGTGTTCCCTCTTGTTTGTGCCAGAGCTGTTAGGACAAAGTTCCCACCGACCTTTGCTGTCACTCGGGATCACTGCACATTTCCCAGGCTGAAATCTGGCAGAATTCAGGAATCTCCATGCAGATTTGTGGCTGTAGGATGGGGATCAGACTCTTCGCCTTGACCTAAGCTCAACCCCAGCCTGTAGCAGGCAAAGCTTTGGGTTGGGGAAATGGGGAGGTAAAATTTCCAGAGCTGGGAGAGGCTGCTGTGAGGCTGATTTCTACCCTCAGCCATGATCATTAGGTTCTGTTGTTGTGCAAATGTTTTAAAAATAACTAGGGAGAAAAAAAATGCAAGTGCAGGGGGAAAGCACTGATAAACACAGCCTGAAATGCTGTTACAGGCAGACTTTAGAGCCCGAAATCACCTCAAATGTATTCTGAATTACCTTGAGCATATTTAGACAGATCTATTTTTCATTGCAGGACATTAATGTACTGACTTGGGGGATTTTTTTTCTCTGCACAAACATTTCTGTCGCATGCTGGGAGAAAGGAGTAATAACCCTCCTTAGCACCAGGACAAGAAGAAAGACTTTGTGAGGGAATGGCTGGGGAGATAGTTGGGGGCATGGCTGCGAATTTGGACTCTGGGGAGTTATTTTTTGCAGTGCAATCCAAGGAAAACTGGAGTTTCGGAGCTGACTTGGGCTCTGGAGCCTTCTCTGATGAGGCTGAGAGTCGATTTTCTTACCTATCGTGTACAGTTTGCGAGGCTGTCGTGCTCCGTGCAATATTTGTATCCCCAAAGGTTTGTGAATTCCCAGGGTATCCTTTCCATAGGCTAGGATTTGAGGAGCAGATTGTATGAATTAATATAAACAGTAGTAAAAGAGCTTTTCCTCCCAGGATCTGTGATATTAGGGCACCATGCCTCTGCCAGGCAGGGGCTCTGTGCAGATCTCGGGATGAATTCAATAGGAGCTTGAGCATCCTGTCTCCCAAATCCCAGGTTTGCAGCTGGGTGAGAGCATTGGGGTTGTTGCAGTGCCTCCAGCTCTTTCTGTGTCCATCCAGGAGGATGTGGGGACAGAGATGCTCTGCAGGGTTGGATGGAGGACAAGGAGGAGGTACTGGAAAAATCCAGTGCAGCTGGCGGCCTGGAGCCGGGCGGGAATGTCTGTGTGAACAGCAGGTGACGGGCAGGAGGAGCAGCACGGCAGATGTTGAGGGGCTGGCCCACAAAGGGTTTAGGAGAGGAGGATGTGAAGGCACTCGGGCTCCTCCCTGTGCAGCCTCCTGCCAGGAGGAGCTTTGCAGGGATGAAGGAAGGAGAAAGATTTCTCCCACTTTTGGTTTGGTAGCTGCAGTTCCTGGGCTTTGCTGGAGCAGTTCAAGGGATGGAGTCAAAGACCTCTCCTGGCATTTCCAGGAGTATCCCTGTAGACAAAAGGGGTCTCATATTTCCCTCCTCCTCCTCCATGGCTGGCTCACTGCCTGCTTGGAGGAGCTGTAACCTTTCTCTGTGTCCTTATGATTAATGGCAGAGGCAAAGAGACACCACGGCTGCTGCTTGGCCCCCGTGGGCTGCAGCCTCCCACCCAAGCTGTGCCTGACCCCGGGGAGGGCAGCCTCTGCTGGGATAAGGGACCTGGGCTTATCTTTGGGTGATATCCTTGGAAACCCAGCAGCATCCCTTGGGAGAGCTGGGAATTAGGTGTTGCCCTTTCCAGCAGGGATTCAGGTGTGAAATCAGGGCTGTCTCATCAGCTCAAAGGCTGTAGCTGGGGGTGAAAGCCTTGGAAAATTTCTTGGAGCATCCATGCTGTCCCCAGTGCTGGGCAGGTGTCCAAACAGATGACTTTGCAGCAGGGATGGGCAGGTCCCTAAATAAAATAGGGCTGAAACAAGGTGAAATCTCTCTTATTTCCTCCTCTTCCACTGTTGCTACTCCCTCTCCTGTTCCCGAGGTTGTATTCCATTTCCACAATTCATCACCTATGGCATGACTGTGTCCTGCTGTCCTTCACGTAAATGCTTGTGGGCAGTTATGAAGAAAGTATCAATGGTGAAAGTATGTGATTTTCCCCTTATCTGGATATTTTTTCCTATCAGGAAGGCAGATGGAGATGTAGAGCAATAGGTAGGTTTAGCATTCTGCTAATAAAACTCCTAAAAGTAGAGTCTTCCTGCAAATATAAAGAAAAGATTCTAAGAGGATTTCCCATTTTTTAGTCAGTCATACTGTTCATTTGACAGGGTTTTTTTGTCCTTGCATCGCCATTATCTCCAGCATTTCCATGCCTGTGCTTCCAAGGTCACTGCTGTTGAGCTCAGTCCAATTGCCATTTCCATGGAGCCCCATCCACGGCAGGGCTCTGACAGTGATTACCTAACAGAGCTGCGGCATGGGGATCCACCTTCCTGCCTTTGGGACTGCTGGTTTGGAAGTTAAGGCCAGCAAGGAAGTTCGGGGAGAAACTAAAAATTTTTTTAAAACATAGAGATATATGTTTTTTTTAAAAATGAAGTCAATAAAGCCTGGGTTGTCAGAGCAGAGCGTGCCCTTTACTGGTGACCTTGGTGTTATCAGCGCTGTCAGAGATTTTTATTGCTTCCATCCCACTCGCCAGGGATGGAGTTTTCCTTGTGTTGGTGGCATGACTTGTGAGACGTGACTTGTCTGGAGAGGGGACAAAACACCGAGCAGGGATTTGGGAGCGAGGTTTGCAGCCCTTCCACACAACCTGGGGCTGCGGCTGCATCCCCCTTACATCCCCCAGGCAATCCCTGGGGAGAGCTCCATGCCCGGCAGAGCCTCTTCCTTTCATCCGTGATGGAAGGGGACAAAATGGGGTCAGCTGGACCTCATCCCCTCCTCCTGAGGAGGCCTTGGTGGGAGGAGACTGATAGCAAAGGAATGTGTCTCAGCCTCACATTTTTCCCAGCCCCCCCCAGTTTTCCTTGTGGGAACTGGCCCTTGGTTTTCCTGCCTAAAGAAGGCAACCATTTGTCAAGTAAAAGCCGAAGAAAACGGCGGTGATGGGAAGACAAAAGAGAACATTAAAAACCACCCAGCTCTTCCAGAAGAAAGTGGTATGGGCTAAAGGGGGATCCTTGAAAAATATAAGGCATGAGTCCAAAGGGAGGAAAAGGGGAGCATGCCAAATTCCCCTCTAATCCCCTCGACAACAGGCAGATATAATGGGTTGCCAGACTTTTCCCTGAGCTTGTTTTGCCTTGGGCCGGAGATTTTTACAAACTCTGGCATGTTGGGAATTTTAATCAGGGCCAGGGCCTTGTTCGTGGTGATGTTTATAAATGTGAGTGGAGGAGAAAGTCCAGATTTTGCCCTTAAAAAAAAAAAAAAAGAAAAAGAAAAATAACAACAACAACAAAAAGCAAACCGGAAAAAAAAAAAAAAAAAAGAGGGACGCTTACAAGCTGTTCCCATCCTCATTCTGTCCTGGCTGATGGAAAATCACCAGCACTTGCCTCATGTAAATGGCACTTTATCCACTGGAAATGTGAATGCTGTCACCAGTGCCCAGGTCTGTCAAGCTTATCAGCTGAGCTGGTGAGACAGAGAGATGCACCCAGTCCTGTTCACGCCAGGAGAGCGAGAGATAATAGCGTTTGGAGGGGAGAAAAGGCAGCCAGGCTGACGGACAGGAATTAAGGCGCCCTGTGGAAGTCCATTGCTTATTCACTCCTGGTTTCATATTCAGGGAAATGGCGTTTGCTCTCCCCTTCGTTTTCTTTCTTCCTTTCATGCTTCTGAAGAGTCAGCCCGGCAGAATTAATTCCCATCTCCCCTGGCTCCCATCTCCATGCATCATTCCTCATTTGCAGCTGGAATAGGCTCTGGCAGATTTACTTTTGGGAGCTTTGGGTGCTGAGAAAAAGAGCAATTTGGGGGCTTTCAGGCAAAACAAGGAGTGGTGTGGGAGCAAGGAATGCCCAAGGAAGCATCTGCCACGGGTGACGTGAATCCTCCTCCAGAAGCGCTGCTCAGGCGGAGGTGTTTGTGCTCGATGTCTGGGAATGAGGGATGGCAGCCAGGAATCTGCTGATGGAGGCACCACCGAGGGCTGTGCCACGGGAGAGGGATGGAAAGAGGCTCCAGGGATGGCTTTGGAGAGGTTTTTTGGTTTGGGGAGGTGTTTTCTCAGCCCTGAAAGAGAGGGTGTATGGGAAGAGAGGGAGCCTGGAGATGGCTCCTACAAAACAGGACAGGTGGGCAACGGAGCCAAAAATAAAAGAGGTGCAGAAGTTGGTTTTGTAGGAACTAATCATCAACTTGGCATCAATGCATGGAGAGAAATGGAGAGAAATGTTTCCAAGGGAAAGAACCCCCAGGAGGAAGGCTCTGTCCCTGTGCAGCTCTCCAGGAGAGCCATGGGATCTCTCCTCCAGCAGCCCCAGCCTCGGAGGGGTTGTTAATGCAGATCGGAGCTGTGTTCCATATGTATGATCCTGAAATATCTGCTTCCCGAGCGAACCCCAGGCACGAGCGCTATAATGTAATGAGTTAAACTGCTTGTTCGCAGTTCCACTAAAAGCAAATGGACTGGGAATTTGTTTTAAAAAACTGGACGGAGCTTTATCGGCCAATTAATCAGGATGTATAATGGATAAATTAAAGGGCAGAGTCAGGCGAGGCTGCCAAATAAAAACCAATAAAGTGCAATCTGCAAATGGACATGACATTATGGGATGCTGAACAACAGCAGCAGGGCGGGGACAGCACACGGCCTTGGGCTCCCTGGGTCCCCTTGGCTTCCCAGTCCTTATCTTGGAGGAAAACCTATCCTGTGTGGATTGTTGTGGTTCCCAGCAGGAGAAGTGTTGCTGCTTGAAGGGTATCACCATTCCTCTTTTAAACTGGAGGCTGAACAAGCCACTGGCTGGACTGAAAGTGCCTGGAGACTTGGGAGCTTCAGAAATTCAGATTAATTGCAGGCAGCCCCGAGGGGTGAATTTTGCAGCACCCACAGGAGTATCTTTTTTTTGCCTTTTTTATTGACATTGCTGGAAATAGCAACACTCGGGATCCCTGGGTATTACAATAACTGCTCCAGTGCTTTTATGGGCAAAGGTCTTGCAAGGAGCGCAGGCAGGGGGCTGAAAGGGAGAGCTGGCAATGGCAGGGATGAGTTGGAAGAGCTCATTTCCTCCCAAGCTGTGCAAACTCTGCACACTTGATCAGACACTGGAGGAGCTGCGCGTGGCTCCCTCGGCAGCGCTGACCCCTCCGGCTGCGAGCGGCCCCGGGGAGCCTTCGGGAGCAGCAGCTTGGCAGATTTATGTCCCTTCTCCCTGCACGCCTCCGCGGATGGGGAATTTTCTCCCCAACAAATAAACCCAAGCAGCAAATTGGCTTTGTGGGTGGGGTTGGGGGGCTCAGCTGCAGGATGGGGGTGCTCAGTTCCTGTGTGCTCACGCTCCACAGCCAAGTTGTAGCTGTCCTTTAGGCTTAAAAAATAAATTCATTTGCTTGGTGCCTGCCATGACCATCCCGCTTCCTCGGGCTTCGTGTTGTGCCAGTCATAAAATCAGGCTGCCGGCGCACTGGGAGCTCTCCTCTGCAGGTGACTGAGGCTCCATTGGGCTTCCTGGGAAAATGAGGTGGCATCTGCTTCTGCAGCACTGGGTATCATGTCACAGCTCCAGCTGGGGCCACTTCCAGGTCACTTGGCACATCACAAGTGTTTGATGCATCCTCTGGAGGGACAGCAGAGGTGTGAACCCGTCAGGAAGCAAAGCCACAAATAACCAGAAATAGATTTTTAGTTTAGTTTTCGATTTTTTTGGTGAGTGAAAGTGTGAAAGAAAAAAAACAGCAAAACTTTTTTTGAGTCCTTGCTAGAACAAAACCAGCAGGGTAATAGCACCATCAGCGCACTGCAGGCAAGGAGGGAAAGATATTTTAATATATGAAGCAATATTTAGTTAATTGGAAGACAGATCTGATGGAGAGGAGGTGTTTAGAACACCAGCCATGCTTTTTCTTTGGGAGCTGTGGATGCCAGACCGATCCCGCCGTGCGTGTTCTGTAGCGTTGCTGCCTGTGGAGAAACTTCCATAAGGAAATCTTATAGTTGAGAGACGAGGCCAGATCCTGACGAGCATATTGTTTGTGAGCAAACACCGACAGCTCGCTCCTCAGCTGCTGCAGACACGGCCATGTGGCGACTTCCCCCCAGCTCCGGCAAATCCCAGCTCCTCTTTGTGTTATCGGCTCAGAACGTGCTGCTCCAGTGATGTTATGGATTGAGGCACGGCTGTGCCTCTAGGCTGCTGAGGAGCTAAGGGTCAGCTCCAGAAAGACTTTCCTCACTCCCCAGACTCCCATGTCTTTGAAAATCCCCCTGGGTGCCTGCCTGCTTCTGCAGGGCCTTAAATCTCTGCCTCCGTTCACGGTCTTGCCCCCAACACTGCAGGGAGTTAGGCTAAGCAGGGATTTTGTTGTGGTGTAGGACCCAACTTCCCATCACCAGCATGGATAAACACTCCATGTTGCCTGGCTGGGGATCAGGGGCTGAGTGCTGTCTCAGTAAGGAGATTGGGGTTAGGTTTCGGGGCTGTTTTGTCCATCAGAGAGTCCTGGAGCTGAGGAGAGGCAGAGGGCAGGGCACTGTCCCTCTGTTGCCCTGTGCCAGCCATCCCCACGGTCCTTTTGAGGCTGTGGCATCACAGATTTGGGGCACTGCAGGGTGAGGAGGGAGCCGGGCTGCCTTTGGGATTGCAGCAGGAAAGGGCTCTGGCATCCCTGTCCTGCAGAAACGTGGGCTGAGTGGCAGCTCTTTGTCTCCCTTTTCCTGCTGGGAGCTGCAAAAAGGTTTCTCAGTGCCCTGGAAAGCCTCTCCCAGCCCTCCTGGAGGGATCAGGGTGTGCTAGGGGATGGATCCCAATGGATGAGCACCCCCATCTCCTGGGCACTCCCCTGCACACTGACTCAGTGCTGAGCTTGCTGAAAAGGGCTCTCGGGATTAATCTCCTCCCCTGGCTCCGCTTCCCGAGGCTCAGCCTCAAAGAGGATTTTGCCCAGCGATAGAGCAAATCTTACCCAGCACATTTGTTTACTTGCGAATCACGGCCATTCCCATGCACCCAGGCCAAGCTTTGCATCCTGTTTGTGGGCAGCAGAGAGAACTTGCTCAGCAAGGAAACACTCCCGTGGGGTGCAGAAATCCCTCCCCATCCCCACAGGGAGCAGGAGAGCGCCGAGAGGCATCAGGTGCTGTCGTGTCACCCACTGCTCATGGCAGAAATGCTCATTTTAAGGGTCAGGCCTTGCAGGGGATGCCCTTGGCCAGGGATGCTCCTTCCCCAAGGAGGGAATCGCTCCTCACCTCCCTGAGGAGCCATCCTGCGGGAGCCTCTGCCGCGGGGTGGGCGAGCCGACGGCTGCAGCGGCAGGAAGAGCAGCGTGGGAGAGGGTTGGAACCTAGAAAATCTGGGCATGTTTTCTTCTTTTGGACAAATAGCTTATTCTCTGAAAAATTCAGTTGTGGGTCGGCCAGCGCCATCTGTGAAGCCCTGCCAAACGTGGTGAAGGGTTTCAGCCAAGAGAGAGAGAAAGGGAAAAAATTAAAAACCCTGGAAAATGTCCATTTCCAAAATCACTTTGCAAAACAAACATTTCAGGTCTTTCTTTCCAAATTACCTTTCCTGTTGACATGTGTCTGTTTAATAATATATGTATTTTTAAAAGGTTTGGAGAAGATGACCTCAAGTACTCTGGTTATTTGATTTGTGGCTTTTGTGTGGGAAATGCTTTTGCTCCCCAGACACAAAGCTATGGGAAGAGCAGATCCAGTCTGCTCGAGGACCTGTTTGGTGCTTGTACAGTGATTATTACAACCTGGTGTGTGGTGGGATGGACTTTTCTGGGGAAGGGAGGAAGTTTTGGGGTGCAAATATTCCAACATCTGCTCCAGTTCTTAAAGATAGAATTTGGGAGCCATGGGGTGTAAAAGTGCCCAGGTTTGCTATTTCAAAGGGAGTTGGCTTTTCTGTAAGAGCTGAGCTACAACTGCTCGTGTTTCCACTTCCCCTTTCATATCTCTCTTTCCTGGTATCTTCTCTTCTTTAACACTCTTGGTTTCCCATCTGTGCTTATCCAAGAGCTGTGACCCCAGAACTGTGTCGCCAATCCTTTCTCACGATCAGATTTTCATGGAAAAGAGGAAATTACTGTGGGTGGTTGCCAATGTGGACAGAGTCATGTAATAATTTACGTCTGATAAAACTTCTTAGGCATCACCTGGTCGAACCTTCTCCTGATGTGGAAATCACGTTCATAGCACCGATGTTATTACAGAATCACAGAATGGTTTGGGTTGAAAGGAACCTTAAAGCTCATCTCATTCCAACCCCTGCCATGGGCAGGGACACCTTCCACTGTCCCAGGCTGCTCCAAGCCCTGTCCAGCCTGGCCTTGGACACTGCCAGGGATCCAGGAGCAGCCACAGCTTCTCTGGGCACCTGTGCCACGGCCTCCCCCCCCTCACAGGGAAGAATTTTTTTTGCTCTATTTAATCTAAACCTTTAATCTAAACCTGCTCTCTTTCACTGTCATACCATTCCCCCTTGTCTGTCACTACATTAATTTGCCTCATCCTTTCAAAACTGCTCTACCAGCAAACCATCAGGCATTCCAGTAAAATATCCCCCAGACCAGTGGAGGTCTGGAGTCATCAGCTTGCTAGAGCAGTTTATTTGGCTAAATATGCCATTGATTTGTTTGGGCTGCATTCCAACCGTGTGGGCTTTGTAAGTCAATACAACTCCAGTCCTCCTCTCCTCGCTCAGTAATTGCAGGGTGGTAGATTCTGTTTAGAAAGGACAATGCTCTGTGTGTGCTCCAACAGCAGGGGGTGGGAGGGTCAGCGCCAGGGGAAGAGCAGGGTCAGGGCTTGGTGGGGTTGTTGGAGAGCAGAGGGAGAAGGAGGCAAGTTGAGGGTGTCATGTTTCCAAGTTGCTTGAGGAAGGTAAGAGATGTGGTTGTCTCTCCTTTGCTCATGTCTGGGAGTCGCTGCTTTTGGATGTCCCAGAATGGGTCAGGTTGGAAGGAATCACAGAGTGACACCTCCTCCAAGCTCCCTGCTCAAGCAGGCTCATCCCAGAGCACATGGCACTGTGGATGGTTCTGGAATATCTCCAGTGATGGAGGCTCTACTCCTCTCTGAGCAGCCTGTCCCAGGTGTTGATCCACAGAGTAAAGTTCTTTCCCATTTTACAAGTTTCCATCAGCTGCTGATCTGTCTCCTCTTGTTATGCCCATGAAGCTATCACTTGTCCCTCTCCCAGTTTTGGGTGCTGGCTGGGGAGGCACAAAGTGTGTGGTGGAGGAGACTCTGCCTGGAAACAAAGAGATCCAGGCCCTATCCCCGCTTGCTGTCCTTCCCTCCATCGTGCTGTGATGAGGTTCGGTTCCTGATCCAGGTGTTGTTCTGCTTCCCAGTGCCAATCCAGTCCCAGCTTAGTGCTCACCAGCACCAAAGTCACTGTGATTTGTGACTATAACCCTTAGTGGTGACCAAAACACACACAAAGGACTCTTCTACCCCAGAGCTAAAGCTATGGGGGGCAAATGGGTTAAACAGTGCCTGCTGGGGCCAAGGGCATTGTCCAGTGGGGTTGGTTTTCCTTTTCCCTTTCTCTTAAGAAAACACCTCTAAAAGCAGACAATTTTAAACACCCAATTTCCCCCTAGAAACACAGGTTTATCATCAGACCCTTTCCCAGCACAACGTCAAGCTCCCCAAACTGACAGAAGGATTTAAGAGAGGTCCGTTTCTCAGCGAGAAATCGAATATTGCTTCCAAAAATCACTTTGCATAACTCCAGACCAGGCAGACCAGGCACACGGGCAGGTGGAAGCGCACCCCTCCCTACGCCGATGTTTTTCCCGAGCTAATCACGAGCGTAACCTTGGTGTCCCTGATTGCAGGCGAGGTCCGTGCTGATTTCCCAGGGAGCCTCAAGGCACTTTAATCCCGAGCCTGATGTTCGCAGGGAGCCCCCCCCAAAGGCAGCCCGTGTCCCCATCAGCAAACACAGCACACTTGTTAGGACACAGAGCCTCCCATGCCAATCAAGGCGCATTCATGCGGCCGTGCAGGGTCTCTTGCTCTCTCCACTGATGTGTAATTAGTGTATATTTAGAATAACAAATTCCTGGCTTGCAGGAGGGATGTATTCCGGGCCAATTCTGCCCCTTGGTGGAAGGAGGGGGTTGCGTGGATGTTTTTTTTCCTTGGTAAAAGGACACCTGAGTGGGGAGGTTATTCCTTTTGTGCTCGTTCGAGTGGCTTTGCACATTGTACTGCTGCTCTGGGAGCTTTACCTGTGCCCTCAACACACAGGGCTTGTAAAAACAGTGGGAATCTTTGGATTTTATGTGCCTTTCCTGCTCTCTTAACAGTGTACATGGAGAGCTTTGCCATGGGATGTTGTCCGATGTGGCTCTTGCCCTGCAGTTGGCACAGATGCCAATTGACAGCGCCTGCACCCACACATGGGTTTGTTTTTAATGCTGGTATTTATTATCTGCCTTCCATCTGATGGCACTGTCACTTCCACGTCTGCCACTGATTGCCAAGGAATAAATACAATTCAGTCAGCATCTCCTTAGGATGGAGAGAAGGAAAAAACAATGTGTGTGCTGCTGCTTTCCGGTCTTGCTGGGCTTGCTGCACCCCTTGACTATCCCAGCAGCTTTCAGTGTGTCTTAGCTGGGGCTGGAGCATAAATAAAGAAGGGAACAAAACTCTTCCAGGTCCCTTAGAAACACAGAGGGAAGGAGGCGATGGCAGTCAAAGGGTGGAACTGTCAGACTTGAAGAAAAGCCATTTCCAGGCAGGGAGGAGGTGCTAATTAAATTAAATTTGAGATTTATGCCACTCAATCCTGAGTAAATCTGAAAAAAACCCAAACAACCTTTAAAAATAATTAAAAGTTAAACCAAAAAAAAAAGAGAGAAAAACAACCAGGTGGGGAGGGGCTGCTGACTCCAGGGTTTGCTGCTGTTATCCACCCCGCAGTGCCTCTCTCTGAGCGTGTGCGGCTCTGCTGGAGCCCTTTGGAGCTGCCTTCCCTTTGATGCTGTGATTGATTTCCCCCAGGGATGGGAGAACACCACCTGGGGAAGCAATTTATGATTATTTTTAGCTTTGTGAGCACCGAAGGGGATTCCACAGCAAGGCTGAGCTCGGCATGCCTGAACCTCTCCCAGCCCATCCCATCCCTGGTGCCGTGGTTTTGGTGGGAGGATGTCAAAGCTAAGAAAGCAGGATTTCTGCTATAAAATTAGGGAATTCTTATATCTCAGCCTTCTCATGACTGGCACAGGTGCCCAGAGAAGCTGTGGCTGCCCCTGGATCCCTGGCAGTGTCCAAGGCCAGGCTGGATGGGGCTTTGAGCAGCCTGGGACAGTGGAAGGTGTCCCTGCCCATGGCAGGGGGGTGGGAACAAGATGGGCTTTAAGGTCCCTTCCAACCTAAAATATTGTGGGACTCTGTGATTCAAGGCCAAGCAGCTGTGATCCAAGAGAAATCCCCCCAAGAGAGCACTTCAGAGCAGGAGGAGGGTTGGAGGAGTGTTGCTCTCATAGAGGGCAGAGCAAATAGCTTGGAAAAGGCAGTTGAGGCTGGAAGTGGTGCTTGGATTGATGGTATCAAAAAAAATCATTCGGGCTCAGCTCACAAATGAAACGTTTTGAAATGTCAGTGGATTTTAAATCTGGGAAAATATTCTGACTGGATTTCACTCTTTTGCCTCAGCAAAACCCAAGTAGTCTGGTGTTTGCTTTTGAGCTTTCAGATTTGTGGCTGATATAAAGCAAATGTAAAGGAAAGGTTGCGGGGAAAGACTGTTTTAAACAGAAGAGTTTGGAGTTAAAATCCAGAACAAAAAGTTGGTGAATTGGCGTGTCCAGGGCACTTCTCCCTTCGCAAATGTGGGATTGAGTAACAAAACCAGTGCTTTCCGCAGAGCGTCTCATCCATCCCTAATGATGAGGTGGAGGGAGGGAGCCAGAGCTCCTGGGTGCTTCTCCAAACTGTGGGGAGAGCTTGGGCTGGGATTTTGGATGGGTTTTTGAGCTCTGGGTAGCCAGGGGGATGATTCCCACCCCCTGGTCTGACACAGGAGCAGAACTGTGGGTGCGTGGGCCAGGCTGGCAGGGGAGAGGCTCAGCTCCAGCTCCCCTGCCCCGCTCTGCCTTCTCTCCAGATGGATTTTCCCATCCTCTGGGCTCGGCCTTTGTGGTGGCGAGGCTGCTAACGGCGAGAGCCAGGGTGCTCTAATTGGCGGGGAATCGGTCCTGAAATGTCACAAAGATTTATATCGCAGTGCAGCCTCTCCAGGTGCTAATTGTGCTACAGGCCCCTGGAAAGTGGCTCCGGGAGAAAATAATCCTCCATTCCCCTGCTCTCCGTCCTCTTTTCTTGCCTTTTTATTCACTTGGTGGATCTGAGGGCTGGGAGGGGAGAGTTCTTGCCATGTCCCCCACCTGCCCTGAAGGGAGAGGGAATTCTGTCCACAGCAAAAGCGGGAGCAGGTTTAATAGGAGTGGGGAATAATAGGAAATGTCACTGCAGATGGCACTTGGGTGGGATGCAGCTTTTCAGTGTTGCTGACACAGGAAAATTTCTGGATGGATTACAAGTGTGGCTGCTGGGAGACTTCCCAGCAAGGTCCTGCTGTGGGATACAGAGCTTCACAGTCCTGGCAAGCAGAGAACCTCAAATTTTCTCCCTCCAAGAGAGGAAAAACCTAAGTTAGGGGTTTTTTTCCCCCCGGAGTGGCAGTAGTTGCTTGGGTGAGCCATCTGTGATGGTTTGACCTCTCCAGACCCACCCAGCCTGGTTTGGGCAGTCCTGAGCAAGGTGCAGGTTGTTGTAGGTAGGTAATGATGTGTTTTTGTCAGACAGGACAAATTTTTTCCTTCCCTGACTGAAACAACAATATTGATCTATCGTCTTGGTCAGTTATATAAAGACCATCTGCATTAATCTGATTTAATGGGGATTTAGCTGGCACGGGAGGGAACCTGTTACTGTTCTAATCTCATTTCAGCAACACACCACTGCTTTTTTTAATGCTGTTTTCCTTTCCCCCCATCTCTGCTGTTCCAATCTATTTGGATCAGGCTTTTCCTGGCTGGTTCTTCATTTGGTTTTGCAGCTTTTCCATGGTTTTTTTGCCATGCTGTGTATGCTCTCTGGTGGCTCAGCCATCCCAGCAGCCCCAGACTCTTCTGTGTTTGAGGTTGCACCCTAAAATTTGGACTATGTTGATTTATTTCTCCCTCATTTATATAAGGACTGGTGGCACCCCTGGGTGCTCCTGCACAAAGAGGAGGTGCTGGTAACTGCTGTGGCCATGGGAAGAGGATTTTTTGGGGGTTAGGGTTAGGATTAGATGTTCATTGCTGACATTTCCTTATCCCAGTCCTTTCCCAGAAGCTGTTGAGGTCCACAAACGGAACCTGTGCTGCTGCACCTGCAGAGGTGAGGCTGAGCTGGGGTTTGCAGCACCAGGGCTCCTGATTTTCACTCCTGCAGCAGAGCAGGGAGGCCTGATGGGTTTTCCCACCTCCAGATGGTGAATAGGATGAGAAGCACACAAGTACCAGGGGAGGGAAGATCAAACATCATCTTTTTGGTGCTGCTGCTGGAGGCTGGGGAGTTGCTAGGACCGAGCAGCGAGAGGCAAATTAAAACCTTGCATTAATTCCATTAACTATGATCATCTTCTCACCAGGGATGAATTTAACTGCTCACCATTAGTATTTTTATAGACAAAGAGTTGCATCGAGAGGCCCACGCGCCATTAACTCGACCCCACCGCGGGGATGGTGTTGATCCATCCTGGATGTGTGCATTCCCTGGGTGGGCCGTGGTCCCACAGACCCTCCATCCCTGCTCCTGTGCCTCCCCGGGAGGGAGAGCGGGGAAGGTGTTAAAAGGCCACACGAGGCACCAGTTTAATTTGCCAAGTGGCTGGCTCAGTCCAGCTGTGCCATTAGTTGCTGCACAGCTGGACCGCTGTGCCAGGGCTGCCCGCTGAGATCTCGCTGTAGAGCCAAGTGCAAATACATCAGAAATGCTCAGCTGCCTTCTGGAGCTCGAGGCTCTGTCTCAGGGTTGGCAGTGGGTGGGAGCTTTTGGGGTTTGGGCCTTTGCTGAGCTCAGGTTTTGGGGTGGGGAAGGTCAGGATGGTCCCAGGGTGCTGGCACCAGATTTCTGCTGTGCTCTCAGCTCTGTGTTTAGTTCTTTTCTTCTGGAGGGGTAGTCAGGACTAATGGTTATTTCCAAATTCATCTGTAAGGTAGAGCCAGGCTTTTCCCACCTTGCTAAGACACCAGAGGGTGCACCCAACCCATGGCTGAGAGTTTCCCAGCTGCAGGGCTGGGGCTGGTGGAGCAGGTTTCTGATCCTTGCCACCCCAGCTTGCACATAAACATCCTCAGATCCACCTGAGGTCTTCCCTGTCCCCTCCAGCGTGTCTTGGAGCCATCACCACTTTGTACAGCCTGTGAAAAGTCTCTCAGCTCCGTTGCCAGGTCCTCATTGTCAGGCTGGTCCAAACCTTGACCATCACAGAGCCAAATGCCTCTGGGCCATGCTGCAACATGGAATGTGTACCCACCCCTGTCTGCGGTTCGGGGTTTGCAGGCAATGGGATCTCCTGGACAAGCCCAGGGCTCTGAGATGGGCCAGGCAGCAGCAGAGGAGTGGGGCGGGACTGGTTGCACAAAGGGCAGCAGCTTTTTCTGCACTGTGCCCCATGGCTTTGGGGTCAGAGAGAGCTCTGCGGAGGGCACACAACTTGTCAGGGAGAACTGGAGAGTTTGTTGGCAGTGGGTGATTTTTCCTCCTCTTTTGCATGGATTACACTTGTTCTCTGCTTGCCCTTTTCAGCAGGGAGAGCAGTTTGGATACACATTACCTACATGGCAAAGTGTGCTCTAATTGGCCAAGAATTGGTCCTAAAATGTCAGGAAAAGATTTATTTCCCAGTGCAGCCTCTCCAGGTACTAATTTTTCTATGGGCCGCCAGATAATGGCTCCAGTGCACAATAGCTCAGTTCCTAATCAGGATACAGAGCTGTAATTGGGTTGAAGGGATTTAAAATCATTAAAGCCACATTCAAGGGGAATAAAAAAGGAACCCCCCCACCTCCTTTCCCCCCCAAGACTGAGTGACTGTGTTTAATGAGCAACTCCTGGCATGTCACTCGTAATAGGCAGCAATGAAGTTGCAGCGAGAAGTCCAAGGGCAATCAAGAGAGACTTTGTGGCCTTGGGATGACTGGTTAAGGAATCAGGAGCACAAGCAGAGCTCTCCTGTGTCCTTCCAGTCACAGGGAATGCTGAGGGAAGAAATGGAAAGAGCCAGCAGGTCAATAGCTGGCTCTGAGCCTGGTGCCGTGGGCAGAATTTGGGGTTTTTTGGTCTTCACCACAGGGTACCCCTGTCTCAAAGGATCTCTGTCAGCAGGTCTCACTGAAAGAGCTTTAAATTGGATTTGAAGGGGTAAAGGAATAAAGCCAGGCTCCAAGATAAGTCTGGAGGCAGAACATTAGTGGTGACAACGAGCAGCCCAAGAGGAGGTTACTGAGCATCCAAAAGTAAAAAAGTCTCAGGTTGTGCCACTGTGATGATTTTTCTGGTCTGGCACCCAGCCCTGCCTCGGCAGTGGAGCCAGGATTCCAGCTCTGTGCATCTCCAGGTCCCTCCTTACTGCTCAAGGTGGCTGTCCCCATTTTATGGTTCTGTGTCCATATCGGTGCTTTGGTGTCGTCCTGTTGTGTGAACTGGTAAAAATCAGTGGTTCTGCAGTGAGCAAGGAGTGCCAGGTAAAAAGCTAAGCAAAGATCTCCCACCCTGGGCAGAACAAAATCTTTTGTTCCTGCTTTCATTTGCTTAGACTTTTCCCTTCTTCAGCATCCTACTTTAAGTCATTGAATTTCCTCTTTTTCACATCAGACCACATCTTAAAGCATGTTGAGACCTTTTAAATTCCAGACCCATCCCTCCACAGCTCTTGCAAATGCCTCGGCTCGGTGTCACCCACCCACCACAGCCCCGTTAGCACAGTTCTGCTGGCACTGCAGTGGCTTTTGTCCTTCAAGCTGTGCCCTGTGTTGAATTCACGCCGTTATCTGGCCTATTACAACTTCAGGTATTAATTTCCCCTAAGCCTCACGTTACAGCACTGCACCCTCTGCAAGGATCATGGGGAAGGTGACGTCAAGAGACTCACCGGCGGTGGGGAAAATACAATGTCCAGGTTTAATTGGCAATGATTGTTTTGTCTTCTGTACAAAAGCAGCAAATCCCCAGAAGCTGGAGAGGAGCACAGCTGTTTATGGTGAACAGAAGCCGCTGCTTATCTCCTTGTAGCAACCTGTCTCCAGGAGATCACGGCTTAATTAACTCGCGTGTTATCGAGAGCGAAATTGTACAGACATTGTTAAAAAAAAAATAATATTAAAAAATATAAACTAGGAAGAGATAAAGTGGGGAGGAAGGAGGTGACCTGGGAGCCAAGTGGAGTGAACTCTGTAGGAGAGCCGAGGCACGTGGCCAGTGGTGGCTGCTGGAGGCGATGGGTGAATTTGCATGTGATGGATGAGCTGGAGAGGGGAGAGCAGTTCCCTGGTCACAAGGAACGTGATTTCCAGGTGTGGTGTGAGGCTGCAGAGCAGGCATGGCTTGCCCAAAAATGTGTTTCTGGGTTTGCACTGGAGAGGGTTTGTCGTTAGGAAGGGATCCCTGTGCACAGCTGGAGCCTCCTGGATATCAGCATGGGGTTGTCTGACCTCCCCCAGGCTGCTGCAAGGAGAAGGGCAGTGCTGCTGCTCCTGGCCTCTCCATCCCATGGATCTGGGGATGTGCCACACCCCTCAGGCTCTGATTTCCTGAT
The DNA here is from genome assembly GCA_013397895.1 of Origma solitaria. NCBI lineage: Eukaryota > Metazoa > Chordata > Aves > Passeriformes > Acanthizidae > Origma > Origma solitaria. The sequence goes on along the minus strand of VZRL01001512.1, from coordinate 838,800 downwards.
CATAGAATCACAGAATTGTTGGAGTTGGAAGGGATCTTGAAGATCGTCTGGTCCCATCCCCATGGGTGGGGACACCCAAGCTCCAAGCCCCGTCCAGCCTGGCTTGGGACACTTCCAGGGATGAGGCCACCACAATTTCTCTGGGCAGCCTCTGCCAGGGCCTCACCAGCTTCACAGGAAAGAATTTCATCCTAATATCCCATCTAAACCTGCTCTCTTTCCATTTAAAGCCATTTTCCCCTTGTCCTATTGACAAAGACAAATAGATCCCAAATGACTAAACAGGGAGGTTATTTTCCATTGAACCTGCAAAGTCCAAGTGGTCACTTGCAGTCAGAGGGAGGGGAGAGCCGAGTCCTCCCCAAAGATGTTTTTCTCTGGGCAAACCTCAGTCCTGGCTCTTAGATCCCGAGCTTGTCAGCAGCCTTGTCCCTGACTTCAGCAAGCTTTCCCTCCATCCCAGTTTCCCTCCATCCCAGGCAGTGGCCACCTGCCCCATCAGGTGCTGGTGCTTCTCCCGAACCTCAGAACATGGAGCACACATGGCCCTGGTGGTGCAGACCTTCCTGGGGGTGTAAGGAAAGATATTGCTGGAGGAAATTGTAGAGCAGCCTCTTAGTGAGGGCTGTGGAGGCACTTGGAGCGTGGTGCAGACGGAAATTTGACAATCTCTCTCATTCATCGCTCAAAGTGCTCCGCAGATCAAAGCCAGAGAGACAATAATACATTTTGAACTAAGAACATTAATTTGTATCCAGAGCATTTTAATAAATAATTTTTTTAAATCCAGTTCAGCCCTGTCATCTCAAGCCAGTTCCATTTAATATCCAGCCCTTCGACTGACAGATTTTTAACACCATAATTAGCATGTATGGCTCTTAAAAGCCTTCGCCGGTATCTCAGGCCTTCTCTACATTACAGCATCTCCTCTCTCGTCCTCCCAGCCCCCTTTTCCGATATTGTTATTCCATTTGTAGTTGTTTATTGTGCCTGCTGAGGCAGATTAAAGACAGGAAGGAGCCAGAGAGCTGCTCTTACGGACTCATGTGCAGTACGGAGTAAGCACAGCAGAGCTCACGGATTCCAAATCCAGAGCCTTGCTTTTGAAACCGTGTGGAGGTTGTTTCTGAAGCATTTCATTGTTGCATTGTTGGGTCATTTTTGTTTGATTTGGGTTTTTTTTTCCTGTGGGTGTTTTATATTTTTGAGTGGGAAGAGTGAGGAGGAGCGCCAAGGGTCTCTTTTTCCTTAATGAAAGCTGGGGTTCTTATATAACAATATACAAGAGAAATATGGGGTTTAAAAGGAAAAATAAGAAAGGTTATGGAATACTTAGTCATACTGTAAAGCTTGGCAGCACGGGGAAATATCTTCATGTGTTATTGCATAGAACAAAGCTCCTCAGGCTTCATCCAAGGATGAAAGTGGCTCCAGCAGAAGCCAAGCACGGTCCAGTCCCCCAGTTCCCTCCTCTGAGTCTTTAAGTGGGATGTAAATTGTCTATAGCACAGACACACTTAGGTCTGGGTCTCCTTCCTCCAGCAGAAATTGCCGGCGAGGGCTGGAGCCGTTTGCCAGCTCCCATTTGCGTGTGGGATCTGACACGTAGAAGGAACAGGATTTTGTTTTCCTGAGCCACCGGAGTGTGCGCGGGGGGAAACCAGACCTTGTCCAGAGAAACAGAGACGCCAAATGCTTTCTTGTAGTGATTCTGTTCCACTTCACTCTTGGCTGAGGATGGGCCCAAAGCAAAATCCCGGCTGTGAGCAAAAGCCTGAAAGCTGAACCTGCTCCCAGGCTGCAGTTGCTGCTTATCTCAGTGATAGGAATCAAACCTGGAAAGCTGTGGCTCTGCTCTGTAGCTGCACCTGCCCTTTGGAGCATGCCTGTCCTGTCCCACGGAGGTGTGTAAGCCTCGGGGGCATCCGTCTGTCTCTAAATCTGAGCATTTCTGGGCTGGAGGACTTCATGCTCTGCAGTGAGCACGGTGTGACTCCCAGTCTCTCCAGTTACCTGGAAGCAAGGCAGGCTTTATCCTTTCGGTTTTGCCATGGCACGAAAATCAAAGCAGGGCTTTGAGGCGAAGCAGTGCCAAGCCCTGTTTTGCCATTCAAGACTTGCTCGCCTTATCCCCATTGTGTGAGGAGTGGTGGGGAGAGCTTTGAGGACCTGGTGGGTCCGCGACGATCCCCAGCACCTGGCACTGAGCACACAGGGTCACAGAATTGTGGAATCTGCTTGGTTGGAGGGACCCACAAGGATCATTGAGTCCAGCCATCCCCAGGAGTCGCACCCTGCGCCTGAGAGCATTGTCCAAATGCTTCCTGAGCTCTGTCAGCCTTGGGGCTGTGACCACCGCCCTGGGGAGGCTGTTCAGTGCCCGAGCAGCCTCAGGGTGTCAGACTGGCCAGCCCCTGGCAGACACCCACCCCTGCAGGTGCTCCCAGTGCCATGTGGGCTGGTGCACTAAACCACAGCAGAGCCAGTTTGGCCTGCGAGCCCCGTCCCTCCCAGAGCTCATGCAATGCAAATCTGCAGAAAGCAGCAGCAAAGCCCTCGCTCTGACTCATTATTCTGACCACAGCAGATGCTTTGCAGAGGGACACTGCCTGTCCCCTGCCCGTGGCCTGGGGCCACCAGCCCTGGTGTGCCGCAGCAGACCTGCCAGCTGACGGCTGTGACAGGATGATGGGCTTTGGCACCTTCCCATCACCAGCTTGGAGCTGGCCCACGGTGCCCTCCTGGGTCCACGGGGGCTTCCAATAAACTTCAGGGCTTGTGCCTGGCTTATTGTTGGCACTTGATGCTTCTTTTCGCTGCTCTGGTGGTATTTCTTGTCCCTGGCTCATGGCTGGCTTGCAGCTGCAGCGTGCTCACCCTCATGCTGAGGGGGGAAATTACTCTACAAGCCCCCCAAATGGATGTAGAGTTAATTCCTTGCTGCAATTTGCTAAAATCTTCCCTCCTCTGTGCTCTCCCTGTTAAAGATCACATGGAGTGGCTGGGTTTGGTGCCTGCTCTGTGGGAGCCAGCTGCAGTCCCTCGTAGCCTTTTGTTTTCAGATTGCCTTTTTGGAGCGATACGAAAATCCACTGAGGAATGATGGGCGAGCTCTGCTTTGTAAAGCCTCGTTCTCCTTTCTTTCTGCAGTCCCTGCAAAATGTCAAATGTTCTTTTCCTGCCTCCTAAGTGCACACATTTACCCAGGTCCGTGGTATTTTGGGAACAAACCCATTTTACTCACAGGGTGAGTAGGAGGCACTGGCAGAGGTTGTCCAGAGGAGCTGTGGCTGCACAATCCCTGGAACTGTTCAAGGCCAGGCTGGACAGGGCTTGGAGAAGCCTGGGCTAGTGGAAAGTGTTGGGGGGGCTGGAATGAGATGAGCTTTAAAGCCCCTTCCAACCCAAACTCATTCTCAGTGCTGGTCTGGAGTCCTTTGAGGACTGGAGCCTTAGACCTAGAAATTGCAAAAATGGGTGGGTTTTGGTGCAGTGTGGTCATCTCCACTGCCCTGCCATTTACCCTCTGCTCTGATTTCTGTCACCGTGAGCCCTTGATAGGAAATTTGGGCCTTTTCACTGCAGGTTGTTACCTGATGCAGATCCCATCTGCAGTCTCCTATTCCCAGTGTCACCCCTGGCTGGTGTCCCCACGGCAGTGAGCCACACAGGGTGAAGGTGACACTTCCCCTTAATCCCCAGCCCCAGAGGCTGAGCTTGACATGGGTCAGCTTTTGTACAAAACAAGGAAAAAAAACAAACAAACAAGCAGCTGAAAGTTGAGCAGGACAAGGAAAGTTCAGGCTGCTCTGTAATGTCAAGGTGAGCAAGGCGATGGCATTTACGTTGGAGATATCCGGGACTCAGGATCTGGGATTAGTGTCAGCTCTTCTGTGGCAAGCTAAATTAGGAATGCAGAGGCTGTCTCTGTTTATGATACAGGGTTGCTAGGTGCTTCAGGTACTGTCATTCTTATTTAAGGATATATTTAAGGATTAACAGTAAGAAGTCCAGCATTAGCAGGAGAGAAATGAATGTTAGTGAGCTTAGGCTTGGAGGGCTTATTTTTGATCATCATCATGTGAGCTGCTTTAGGAGAGATGAGCTCCAAGATGGGGAGGGCGGGGGGAGATTCTTGTATTTTTGCAGGAAAAGAAAACGTTTTGCAAGTTTGAATAGAGCTCAGAACTTAGCAACAATGACGGCTGCACGGGTAAAGCCGCATAACTCCCCGGAGCCGATGCCTTTGCGGGGCTGAGGATCTGGCTCACAGCACCCAGCCTATTTTTAGCCTCTTTTTTTTTTTTGGTGTTTCTTTCTTCTCGTGCAGAATATGCGTGATCAAACAATGTCCACGGATTTCTTTGTTGTTTGAAATCATTCTGTGTTTTTAATTGGCAGCTTTTCTGTTTCGCCTTGATCGCAGTTGACTGCAAGTAGGTTACGTTTGCTCTGAGCTCGTTCAGGCACCTTGGGCTGGCTTGGAGAAGTTCCCTCCTGATCCTGCTCCTTCCAACCGGGTGTAGCACAAAGATTTTCTTGCTGCCAAACATTTTCTTATGTGTAAACTTCACGTTTTGCTTTCCCAGGCTTTGGCTTTGGTATTTGCTGCCCACAAGCACCTGGCACTGGGGGAAAGCTGCTGAGGATTCGCAGCTCTTGACATCCCAAGATTTTCTTATTTTCCAGGCTTTTCTTAGAGCAGAAATGGGTGCAAAGATTAGTTTGTTTGTGCAATGGGTTAAGTCAGTTCTGATGGCTGAGATGCAGGAAGGGGAGGGTCTTACTATCCCCCCACCTCTGTTTGAAGCAGTAGCAAAAAATGTACACCCAAACTCTTCTTTTTGAGGTTTGCATTTAAATAATTCAAATTATTACTTTTAGATAATACAATTGCCATGTCCAGCTCATCCTTTGAGGTGAATTCGGTGTGTTGTGGGCTGTGTTTCAGCCCTGTGCACTGAGCCCTCTGCAAAGCCCCTGCTGGATGCTGGAGTGGGGACCTCATGACTTCAATCCAGCACTCCTTGGGTGATGAAGAGGGTGGCCAGGCTGAAGTCAAAAAGGTGCCGAATTCTGTGTTAAAAGTGCTTAACCAAACTGGACAACTCCTGAGTATCCATTACTTCTGTGCTTCCTGAAGCTGAAACAATTGCTATTATCCCCCATCACATTGCATGACCTACATTTGACTTGAAAGCCTCCTGCTAATAATTAGTTTGAATTTCGATTTAAAAATAAACACATTCATATTCTAGGTTTCAAAACTTGACGAAATCAAGCCCCTGGATAGATGAAATCCCCACCTTTCCCTTCTGGTCCCTCTTTTCCCTGATTTTCACATGGGCAGGGAGGAAGGAGTGAATTACCTGGGCTCAGTGGAGGAGGAGGGTTTGGATGTAATGAGACCGCTGGGCATTTTCCTGGAAAACTGCAGGAGCCTCAGTGCTTGGAAGATTTGGGCCATCTGGATAAAGAGGGTCAAGCTCGGTGTTGGCAGGGACAAGGCAGCACTGCAGCGGGACAGCCTGGCCTCGCCAGAGGAGCTGTGGAGAGCACAGAGCGGCACTCAAAGCCTGTGGCAGAAGGCTCATCCCTTCCCTTCCCTTCCCTGGCTCTCCAGAAGCAGCGGCACTGTGCTGCTTCCCCTCCTTGCTGTCCATCTGCCCGCACGGAGCACCCTGAGGCGCGGGAGGCGGCGCTGGGGCAGCGCCTGGCACTCGACAGGGCATCGTTGGTCACCCAACGGGTTTGGTGTTAATTAGGAGCCGTGGGGAACCGGGGACTGTGCCTGGTGGAGATGGGGTGTTGCTCTGTTTTTCTGATATTCATAGAGGTTTGCAGAAGCTCGCAGGGAAGTCTAGCAGGCAGCACTCAAGATGGCGACTGAGAGGACTTTATTTACAAAAGTTTCTTTTTATAAGCATTAATAATCTAGCAACTATTGGTCGAGAGTTTTCCACCCCCTAAAATGATAGGTTAAAATCCTACAACATCCAGTAAAACAATGAGATTAAAAGAGTACAGGAATGCAACTTATCTCTATTCTTCATGAGAAAGAAAAGAAAGATTCCTAAAACAGTGCAACTACAATGGGGTCTCCATCCCACTGTCAGCTCCGGGACCGGGATGCGTGTTCGTGGCAGAGCTCGGGTCCCATCCCATGGGATGCAGCGTTCCCGTGGTGGTTGTGGCACTGGAAACACCTCATCATCTGCCTTTCTCCACGCACCTCAGGGCTTTCTGTTGCTGGAGGTGGAAAATGCAGAAAGCTGTCATGGTCATAATGCTTATCCAAAATCCCAGTGTCCTCATTCAGTCATTCCATGTCCAAGCTTTCCCCTCTCTTTCTTGGCCTCCAGTCTCCTTTTGTCATGGTGTGATGCCGTGTGCACATGGGTGTTTTTTGTGCTATTTAGAGAAAAAGTGAAAGGTAGAACAGCCAGAGGATGTGTTTCTGGGAGATTCAGCCTTGCCTGGACCAGGGGCTCCCTTCCCACCAGGTACCTGTCCGCCCCCATCCTTCTTGCTCTTGCATTCGGCAGCAATAGCCCAGTGGGTTGGAATTTTGGAGTGTGCTTTTTAGGGAAATCTCACAGCACAAGTGGCTGCACCTGGGAGAAAAAGCCTGGATTTTTGCTTAATCCAGAAATCCCCTAAAACACCTCACTGTGCCGAATGGCGCCGTGGGGTCACTGTCGTTCCGAGCTGATGGTGTGTGGATGCCTAAAGTAAGAAAATTCCTGCTCTGTGTAATTCCTTTATGGCAAAAAAATATCCAATCAGACTTAATAGCTACAAAACCAAGAGAATTCTGTGGAAATTAGTGTGAAATCCTATGGAAAAGGGGAGACAATGAAGCATCCCTGGTAGGATCGCACGGGTGAATTTTTCCACCCATGGGAAGGGCTTTATTCTCCGGCTGCTTCGGCAGCACTTGCCCATAAGGTGTAATCCTAAATGATGCCACTTCAGGTGCTATTTTTATTCAGGAAAATGTCAAATCCTTTCTCAGAACTTAGTGACTTGTTGTCTTGGTAATTTCTTGCAGAAATTTCTTGGCACTAGGCTTTTCTTGTCTATTTTGGATGTAAATATTTTTTACAATCAGGGGAAAAAAAGGGGCTTCTTTAATTCCACAAGCAGTGTAATTTCCCCCTAGAATGCAGGGCTGGGCGCTCAGATTTGTGGTCCTGGCCCAGTGTTCTTTGAAGCAGAGTCCTTGTACACCCAGGTTGTATCTGTCCTGTTCTCTCTTCATGCATTGATTCCTGATCTGAATCCCAGCCCTTGGGAAGCTGGGAATTCAGTACTGAGCAGGGTTATATCCATTTTGAGTTGAGTGTGGCAGTGTGGACAGCAAACTGTGCTGTTTAGTGGGGATTTTTTTCTAAATTTCCAACAAAAATGACGTTTTCAACAACAATCGCTTTGGGAATAAGTAATTTCCAAATTTTGGCAACTGTGAGTCATTTGCAAATTAAAAAAATCAAATCAAGGAGTGCTTTTGATAACAATGAGATATTCTGCTCCTGCTTCTGCTCTCAGGGGAGCTTGGGGCTGGCTCTGCAGTGCTTCAGTCAGAAATCTCCTCTCCAGAGAGACTCTTGCCTGGTGGCTTCCCAGTGAGGGTGACCAACTTTGCCATGTCCTGGTGGGATTGGGAGCTCTGGGCAGTCCTGGTGGCCACCTTCACAGAATCATAAAGATTGGAAAAGACCTCTAAGGTCCAAGGATTAACTCAGCATTGCCAGCTCCACCACTAAACCATGTCCCTATGTCCCTAGAGTGGTGATGGAGGAGGAAGAGCAGAGCCTTTTCTCCCACTCTGATCAGCATTGACATCAGCATTCATGTCTTGGGATTTGCTGCAAGGTGCAGGAAGATGCTTTGAGGAAGGCATGGGGTGGTTTTGGGATATTCCTGCCATCATCCAGGCTCCTGGGCTCTCACTTTAAGTGAGATCCGAGGGAAAAGCAAGGCAGGAGCTGCGCAGCCCTGCTTGGGAGAGAGTGAGATGATGAGCAGTGTCTTTCCAATCACAACAAGATCCCCAGAGTCCAAAAAGAGCGAGGCTTGGGCATAAAAGCCAGAGCTGCCCTAATAAAACATTTACTGGGGTTTGGAGACCTGTGTGCTCTGACACGGCGCATACATATTAAATGATCAAAGTTTCCATGCCTTCGGAGGAGCCGCCTGCTAATCTAATGCAACCCTTGGGCTTTGCTCACCACTGACTCTGCATGAAAGCAAATGCCGGCTCTGTTTTCCTATTTAAAAGATTTCCGAGCTAAGCCAGGCAGGTCACAGTTCAGGAAGCAATAGGATCTGGCCTCTTCGGGGCTCGGGAAGGCTTGTTAGGGTTGAGATGGATCTGGCTCCATCTCTCAAGCCCTGTCCATTCTGACTCCTGCAGGCCAGCTTGGTGCTGCCATGGTCTCACCCCGTCCTCCTCCTCCTCTTCTCCTCGCTCTTCCCTCCCCTAAATCACTCTGTCCACATCCCATTGCCCAGCTCTGCCGGCTCTTCAGCTCCCAGCCCGAGTGTTAAAGCGCTGCCTTTGCATTGAAACCAAAGCTAAGGGAGAAAAAAACCCAACCCAAACAATCCCACTCTCTTCGAATTTATAAACCGAGCGCACTCGAGCTGGAATGTGCCGAGGAGGAAAAGGAAAACACGGAGCCCCCGGGGTGCTGTTTTTCAAAGCGACGCAGCCCTTGATTTGCCTGCCTCCACTTTTTTAGCTGCGCAGGGAGGCGAGCAGGTAAAAAGCTGGCATGGTGCTGGTTCCAGGCACTGCCGAGCCGGCTCGGCACCTCTGCAAACCTCCAGCTCTCCTGTCATCTGCTGCTGCTGCTGCAGAGCAAACACTTCACCTCCTGCTTCTCACTGCTCCAGTGGTTTGGGACTGATGGGTTTGGTTTTCCACTTGGTTACAGCATCTCTTCTGCTTCTCGAGCGTCTCCCCTGTCTTTCATGTAATTCCTTAACTAGTTTCCATTTACCGGCGGTCGCTTTCTTTTAAGGTACTTGAATCTGTTTGATCATCAACAAATTTCTCTTTCTGTTCCTCTGATAAAAAATTAAATCTGGGCACTTTTTGAAGGCTTCCTCCCCACCCCCCTTTCTCTTGCTCCATCCTTGCTCAGTGGGGAATCAGTCATTTTCTAGGGAAAGAAAATAAATAAAAATTAGAGTTCAAAGTGTGATATCTCCTCTTAAGAAGAAGAGGGTAAGAAGAAGGAAAAAAGCCCCACCATATATTCTTACAGATGTGACATCAAAATGGGAAACTATAAAGAACATCTTTTCAAAGGCTTGTACAGGGACTGAGTTGGATCAGTAGGAAAGAGGCAAAGTCTCTCTGGGTGCTTTGAAATCGTGTCCCCAAGCCACCATAAGTGTGTTGTTTTAGCTGGAGTGCTGGTGCTTCTCCACGTGCCAAACCAGCTGGATGGGGAGCAGAGGCTGCTGCGGTCCCTGCGTCACCACAGAGGGGTGGGGGTGGGCTTGGGACGAGAGGGTGACACCGTGGTTGGGGGCTGGCACCCCCAGTGTCTGCCGTGTCCTTGTGTCACCTTGGCACCTGCATCTGTGTGCCAGCAGAGGCATCTCCTTCCTTGCTCACTGCAGAGGAGCTTCTGGGTGTGATGGGAGATGGAGCAGGAAAAAGCATGGCCAGGCCGGTGGGAAGGGGATGGCACCCAGGGCAGGACAGCAGAGCCAGGGGACATCAGCTCCTCCTGTGTCTCGGTGATGGCCACCACCATTTGGGCTGTAGGTGTGGGCAGCAAGAGCTGCTGACTGCTGAGAGCTGCCCGGGGCTGGGAGAGGCTGCATGGGGCAGGGCTGAGCGTGGGGTCACCTCTGGTTTCCCACCCAGCCTGGAAGTGGGTAGGGAAAAGCCCCGTGGTGCCGTGGGGCTGCAGTCTGGGCTGGGGGTGCCCCTGGCAGCGGAGAAGCAGCTGGGCAGTCCTGTGGGGTGGCAGATGGATTAGCAGCTCACTGTTGCCCAGGTAACTGCCTTTTCCTCCTGAATCCTGATTGTTTGGTCTCTCACCACACACTGTGGGGCCCTGCGACTCCTTCCATCCGTCCCAAAGCCCTGGTGCCATGGCAGAGCAGGTTCCCAGCTGAGCTCCCTCCCTCCCCAAAGGGCTTTTTTCCCCTGTGGGCACCGTGGAGGCTGAGCCATCGTGTCCTGGGACCCTCTGCATGAGCCACCGTGGGGCCTGGAGCAGCCAGGACGTTCTCCAGGGGTCTCATCCAGCCCAGTAACTCTACATAAAAAGGGTGTGCTGGTGGTTGTTTCCTGCAGGCAAAGGCTGTTGGACTTGAGCAGCAGCAGTTTTATTGCATTAATTGAAATTAAAGGAGTTTCCGAATGTGTGTGAAACCTCTTGGCTGCCCCAGGATGAAGGGAGCAGGGTCAGGGTGAGGCACTTGGGTGCAAACCCAGCACAGCTCCAGGTCTGGGTGTATTCAAGGGCAGCAGAGCACCTCTGCTGCAGGTAAAAATCTGTGGGCACAGGGACCAGCCCTGCGCTATCCCAGCCTGGATTGCACATCTCTGTTTTCTAGGGAAGCTCAGAACAGCCAGGAAAACGTCCCCCAGCTCCCAGCAAGCAAAAACTCCCCACTGCTCTGGGCAGGTGACTTGCACAGGCACAGGAGGCATTAGGAGGTTGAGTGATGTTTCGACAGTAATTTTTCCTTCTGTCACTTCATCTCCTCCTGCGCCTTCCCTGGTTTATCCTTCGTGAAGACTCCTTTCCCAAATATTTTCTCCACCAAAACTCTCTCACCCCATCCCTTCCCTCAGTGTCTCATGTGGGATACAAACGTCTGGAGCCCACGGCTGTGACATCCAAGTGCTTTCAGCGACAGCACAGGCACCTGCCTGATGCAATCGATTATTTCTTTTGGGGAGGAGGAGCTGCAATTAATCTCTGCTTGTCTTTAGTGCTTTTTGTTGTCTTTCTGGCTGCTAAACTGCTTGTGTGGAGGGAAAGGTGTCCACCTAAAGGAGGCACCAGGAAGCCTTTGGCTCCTGGGATGTTCCTGTTGTCCAATGTGTCTCAAGAGGAGTGAAGAGGGAGATTTCTCAGTGTGCAGCTGGTAGTTTGGGCCACGGGGTGATGTGCTGAAGTTTTGGGGCTGATTGCCTCGCTGTGAATCCCTGGCTCCTGCTCCGTCGCCTTGGATTAATTACAGTACAATGCAATATACATTTATATGGTGTCTGCACAAGTGTCTCAGGGCTTCTGCAATCTGAAAAATCTAATTAAGGTGCAGCCTCCAACATGAATGCTTATCACCGGGCTGCATGCAGCCAGCCGGGGGCTGCTGCCTCCCCGCCTCGAGCCCGAGCAGGATCTACACTCTCCTGGCATTATTAATTACTCAAAGCTTGGTGTCCGAGACACCGATCGATACCGCGGGTCTGCATGGATTGGAGACCGAAGGAGTGTGAGAGAGCTGGAGATAACCATCAGCCAGAAACGTGGTGGAGGCTGTTCCTGGCCTGGGAGGAGGAGGAGGAATCTTTTGTGGAGCACGTGTTTCCCGGTGACTTTGACACTAGAATGTTATTTACTGATGGAGGAAAAATATGGTTGATATTGATCTTGGCCTGGGGAAGGTCGTGCCTTGGGGGTTGGACTGGTGATGGACACAGCAGCATTCCACAGGGTTTGCTGCAAAACTTCTTGGGCATTTTTATTTTGTCTCAGGAGTGGCAGCAACTGTTGGGAACGCCCAGAAGGGTGGGAGGGAGCGCCACAAGTGTGATGAGAACATAAATAACCAGGGGAAAAGGGAAAGGAAATGTGAAGTGGCCCTTTAAATATGAGCCTCCAGAGCCCAGAGCCCAACTAGCTTTCCCTCAAGTATTCAAATGAGATTGCAGCATCAGATTGGTATGCATTAGGCTGGTCTCAATGAAAATTAACATGTAATTGCTTCAAATGAAGTAAGTGAGGAGGTAATCTGTTCTTAAATTGGATTCGCAGGATTTTGTGGTACCATAATGCAGCTGTGAAATGAAATATATTTTAAGGATGATGTCCTCAAGGGGAGAGGGAAGGATGTGGGGGATCTTTACTGGGAAGGGTCCTTTCCCTCACTCCTTCTTTTGTTTCTGGTCTCATTAGTTCTATTTTACAAATAAGGAGAGGGCTTTGGTGCCATGGCATGGCTGGAGAGGGTCCCATTGCTTTTGGCTCCATCATCTTTCCTTCCTTGACATCCCTCCTGTCCCTCCCTTCCACTTCCTCTGGTTCTCCACTCGCCTTGCTGTGCCAAAGCCTCTCCAGCCTCTTCTGTCAGGCACAAGTCCCCATCCCATCATGATGGGAGTCATGTCATGAGCAGCTGAACTTTGTTTATGTAGCAAACAACCTCTGGTGATGTGATGGGAGAAGTCTGGTGGGGTTTGTGTCTGTAAAAGCCGTGTAGGTTCTGTTAGGGAGCTGGGTGCTCTGAGCAGAGACATGTCAGAGCAAGAGGCACAGCTTTCCTTCTCGTGGCTGCTCGTGCTCTTCTGCCAAAGCAGAATCACCCTGTGATGCAGCACAGCTCTGCAAGGCCTCAGGATTCATCTCCAAAGGCTTGGGATGCTCCGCTCCTCCTACTCAGCCTTGAGTTGCCAGGACCACCTCTTTAGTTTAATTTTAAGGATTTGCTGCTTGTCCTTGTTCTGTCTCTCCCCATCTCTCCCCGTTTGGCAGCAGAAGCACGATGAGCTCGGGCGTCGTGGTGAAGATGCAATTAGGAGCGTGAGGGAGAGCTGGTGTAGGAAGGTGATGTGGTAACCTGCAATTATTCCCAGGCTAGAATTATAGAGATGGCACAGCAAATATAGATGTAGTATATATAGACAGAGAATATATAGATTTAGTATATATAGATAGAGAATAGATAGATTTAGTATATATAGATAGAGAATAGATAGATTTAGTATATATAGATAGAGAATAGATAGATGGATATATATAGATATGGTACATATATGTAGAATAGCAGCGTGTTTTTGCTACGTGAGGTTATGGCTGCCCCTGGATCCCTGGAAGAGTTCAAGGCCAGGCTGGACAGGGCTTGGAGCAGCCTGGGATAGCGGAAGGTGTCCCTGCCCATGGCAGGGAGTTGGAGCAAGATGATCTTTAAGGTCCTGTCCAGCCCAAACCATTCCATGGTCCCATGTAGACCCGGCTGGTCAGCAGAAGGCAGTGCCACTGCAAGCTCCCCCAGTTCCCCATGTCCTGGGCAGCTCTGCCTGTGCCTTGGAAATCTGATTCCCGATCTTGTGGGCTGGTTTCCCTGTGTTGTGCCCATCAGTGCCCTCCAGCCCTCTGTTTGCAGCACCTCTCCCTCCTTCTCGCCCCCTGCTCCTCCTCACAGAGCCCCTGGTCTCTCAGCATCCTCCAGCAGCCTGCAATTCCCTCCTCCTTCTCTCTCTGCAGTCCTGGCAGAAAGCGTTCACCCCTCACCGTTCCTGTTTTGTGCCTCAACTTCTGAGGAAAAGCCACTTCAGTGATAATTTCCCACTTGTGATAAGTTAAGTGCATCGCTTCCTTTGGAATACATTTTCAGTGCAGTTAAGCTCAGCAGTCCCTTGCCTGTGTGCGTAGTTAAACGCGCTCCTTTGCAGCCCGTTGGGGTGGATGGCATCGCTTTATTCCAGGGCCATTAGTGTCACTTGGCAAAGCAGAACCGGGATCTATTCCGGGGCACAGCTCGTAATTGAGCCAGTTCAGCGCCGGGGATCGGTGCTGGATGCTGAGATGAAGGCAGCAGGAGCTGCCAGAGGGGCTGGAGGATGGCGAGTTGGGGTGACCCGAGTGGCTCGGCCCGGGACTAGTTGGTGGCAAAGGAGAATTTTTCCAGAGAAAAGTGCAGCGCGAGGAGAGAGATCGCTGTTCTTTAGGAGGCAGAGAGAGGAAATTACTTCTCCTCACCTCCTCAGATGAGGAGACCTTGTTTTCCAGGGTTTGAACTGCTCTGCAATGCTTGGGGGGAGAGGATGAGATCATTAGGGAGTTATTTTCTTCTTGTGACATTTTCCACGCCTCTTTTTGAAGCTGCCAGAGCCTGGTCCCGGGCTGGGCTGATGCCCTCCCTGCAGGAGCGAGGATCCTTCTGTAGGCAACCCTGGAACACGGCCAGGGAAGGGGTGGCTTCCACCGAGGGCTGTTTGCCTGCTGGCATCCAGGAGCTTCCTGTTCATTCCTGGGGCTTTGGGAATGCGAAAAAGGAGAAAACCCTGAGGAATAATTGTCCCACAGCTCAGCGCAGGATCCCAGCAGGAGTTCCTGGTGGGATCCGTGTCATTTGTAAACTGGCCGTGTCCCCACGGGCTTTTTGGTGCTGGTGTCACCCTGCCCCCATGCCATTAGCACTTCTGGAGAGCACCCATGCAGATGGGCCAGGAACAGATTCCGTGGGGGCCTGTGGAGTCAGCCACAGCCGAGCTTAGGGACACAGCGCTCGGGGAGCCGCTGCCCTCGTTGACGTTTTGTGGCACGCTCGGAGATGCCGAGATGGAAGATGCTGTAGATGTGCAGAGCCCTGTTGTTAGCAGAGACAATGGGAGGATAAATAGAAAGGCTGGATGAGCCGAGCACGGGACTTGGAAAGGTGCTGGTGCACTGCTGCATTGCAGAGAGATAAAGACTTTTCCAGACAAGCCATCCCTGGCGGCTGCATCACGACCTGCCCGCTCTGCACCAGCCCTCGGGCTCGGCACAGGGATCTCCCAGGACCGTCAGGATGCACACAGAGGTGTTCTTGGGCTCCGTGCCTGCTCCCCACCCTGCCTGGTGCTCGGTCAGCAGGAGCTCCAGCTCTTTTTGCAGCTCTTCTTCCCTTCCCAGTCCGGTTTCCTCCTGTTTCCTTGGCATTTGCCAATAACCGTGTCTAAGGCTGCACACTGGGAGTTGTTTGCAGCTCTGCGAATCCCGGGCAGTGAACCAAGGAGGATCTTTTCGAGCCCAGTATTATTATTAATGTAATTAGTGTGAATCATTTGCATGTATAAACTTTCAATTGAGGAGATCAGGTACTTTGTAAACATGAGTTAACTCACACTCCCTGGCAAGGAGGTGCCAGATATCTTTAAAGCCATACAGAGGGCAGGAATGAAGGGCAGGGACTCACATGAAGCAGTGGGAAAGGCAGGAGCTCCCAGTCCAGAGCCCTGACTCCCTCTGCAGCAACCCACATGGAGCTATCTGGGCAGGGAAGAGAGGGGGAAGCACAAAGGGGTTTTATTTTTCATTTCTCAGCGCTGCTTTTGACCAGCTCAGTGTGATTTTGAGGAGGCACTGGGGTGGCAGCTGATCTGAGGGCACCTCTTCACCCCACAGCCTTTGGAGATGCTGCAGGGGGGCGGGAGGAAGGCGCCGGCCCCAGCAGGGACCCCCCTCTCCTGCCGGACCCCGCTGCTGAGTTAATCACTGGGTCAGCTCCTGCCTGGCAGGCGCCAGGCTTCCCATGCAGGGAAGAGGTTTTTCAGTCCTGTGAGCTGCCCTGTGCTGTGAAAAACTCCTCGGGCTGTGTCTTTGGCGGTGTGACATCAGTGGGAGCTGCAGGGATGCCCTCCAGCCAATCTCGCAGTGAGGGCGAGCATGGCTGGGCTGCTCCTGGGGTGCAGGTGAGGATGGGAATGCCAAGAACCTGATCACAGCCATCCCCCGGAGCAGGGCTAGCCTCCAGCCCCCATTAGAGCCCCTGACTGAGCACTGGGGGCTTCCAGCAGCACCAGACCTGTGGACATTTTAATCCAACAGTCCAACTTCCACTGTGAATGTGTCCTTCACGGAGCCTGGGACTGGCACATCCAACCTTGTCATCCAAGGTCCTGAGCTGGGTGTCCGTGCTCCAGCAGGATGGGATTAGTGCTGGAGGAGCACACGCTATTCCCTGTGTGTGTGAGTGCACACGTGTGCTCTTGGCGTGTGCTGTGTCAGGCTGGTGTGCAGGACAGCCCTGCAGGGCTCTGGGGATGGGAGCAGGGAGGGTGCAATGTGCAGCCTCACCTCTGCTCAGTGCACATAACTGTATTAAAATGCCCAAATTCGTGGTCATTTTGAGGTGCCCCCGGTGGCTTCAGGGAGCAGAGGGCACTGCAGGGAGGGTGTGTGAGCCAACGCAGGCTGGGTGTGCATGGAAAGGGAGCAGATGCTGTAAATCCTGCTGGAGAAGGGCTGGACTGGGAGAAATTGCTGGTGCGTGACTAAGCCCAACACAGCAAAGAGCAAAACCAGACTGGGTTGTAATAATGATGTGTTTGGCTTAATACTTATTAGGTAAAAAGCTTTCCGGCCATGTTCTAGCTAATATCCACACCTCGAGCTATCCATGGCGTGCCCATCCCAGCCTTCAGGATCCTGGGCAGTGTCTGTCGCAAGGAGCATGGCACAGTCTGACTCCAGCTTTCCCTTTGCTCAGGAATTGATGGCCAAAATTCTCTTCTAAACATCATAGGAAAATGAGACACATCACAGTGTGAGACTGTGGCTGACTGGGATTGAGTTGTTCACAGCCCGGCCTTTAATTAATCCTAATAAATAACAATAAAATGTGATAATCACAGAAATAAATCTGAGATGTGGAGCTCTGCCTCCGGCGGCAGGCTGGTTTAGTTGATCATTTATAGCTCGGCTGACGGTGCAGAGGCTGGGAGGTGATGTCTGGGACATGAGATGCTGGGGACAAGGCAGGGCCAGAGCATCTTGTCACCTTACCCAGCCTCAGTGGGAGGATTTGCACCCAATTTAAGCTAAACCTCAAGCTTATTCCTGATTTCCAACTTGGTTTAGCCCATAGCAGAGACAAAACATTGCTGGGATTGATTAAAAATCTGGAAGTGTGTGTGAATGGCTGAGTTAGACTGGGAAGAAAATGAAAAGACATCTGGAGATGTTGATGGTGGATGTGGCACTTGGGGACATGGTTTCGGGCTGGGCTTGGCAGTGCTGGGTTAATGGTTGGACTCAATGGTCTGAAAGGTCTTTTCCAACCTAAAGAATTCTATGATGGGTTGGTGTTGTTGTGAAATTCCATCAAGTGGCCTGGATTTGGGAAGGTGATTTCTCCAGGGTGGGCATGCCATGAAAATTAGGTGGTGGTGGAAAGCAAAATGAGCCTGGGGAGGTTCAGTTTGGCCACAGCCCAGGTTGGGCCTCCAGGTTTGCTGGGGTGAGCCAGGCTTAGCCCCATCCCTGCCTCCCCATGATGAAGCTTGTACCCTGATAATTGCAATGAAAGCAGCAATCAGGTTGGTAATTTTGCTGAGCTCTTTTCAGTTCTAATTAACATTATTCATTTCTTGTGTGTCCTGCTGGGTTGAGACAATCTGTGCTCTCCAGCCCAGCCCTCTGGAACACCAGCAATCTGCATGAGAGGCAACAAAAAAGTGTTGCGTGCCAATTACTACACTTCAGTAATTAAAAACCTCCTTCCCCCCACCACCTGCCCACCTCCTCTCCCGTCATTTTCCGTGTGCAAACTCGAGAAAGCAAAGGGAGAAACTCAGGAGGGCACGTCACTGCTGGCATGTGCCATCTGTGCCTGCTCTGGTGTCGCAGGGAGGTGCCGTGGCTGGGATGCAGCGCGGGTGGGGTCAGTGGTCAGGGAACTCAGCACCAGCACCCTGGTGCTTGTTTATTCCTGATACGTGTTTGAGAGGCTGGTTTGTCCCCACTGAGGACTTTGTTGGCATTTCCAGCCCGGCTCATCTTTGTCCTTGCTGGCGGAATCCTTGTGGCATTGCTGTCCCTCTCCCAGTCTGTCCTGAGGGTGTCCCTGCAGCTAGGTGTGCTGCTGGCTGCACCTGTGGGACACTTTGGCTGCACGAGCTCAGCCCTCAGGCTGTGGGAATGTTGGGAATGCTGATTTGGGGGACAGCAGCCAGTCCCTAATGGATTAGCTTGATGGAAGAGGGTGGATAGCAAAGCCGGGGAGTTTTGGCTGTGGAAGATGTTGACAGATCTGGAAAGGGCAGCACCAGCCTGCATCTCTTTGTACCCACCACACGTCACTGATCGGGGAGTGCAGGGCAAGGGATGAGCAGGCAGGTTGGGAGGGTGCAGATGTGCAGCCTCACCTCTGCTCAGTGCACATAACTGTATTAAAATGCCCAAATTCGTGGTCATTCTGAGGTGCCCTCGGTGGCTGCAGGGAGCAGAGGGTCTGGTGCAGGGTCTGGAGCTGCCTCTCCTGTCAAACCACTCCTGCCTGCCCCAAGATGATGCAGCAGTGGTGAGTTAGGCAGAGTTTTCATCTCCCAGAGGAGAAATCCTGAGGCTTGGGACTCTGGGTTTATTGGGAAACAAACAGCAGAGAGAGGCAGCAGTGGCCAGAGCTGTGCCATCTCCTCCTTTGCTGGAACACAGCAGGTTTTCATCTTCCCAGGGTAGAAGTCCTTGCTATCTGAGCAGGAATGGAACAAAAATTAAGGATCTTGAGTGAGAAAATTACCTCATCTGTGCTTAATTGTTTTTAGATCATCTTTTTGGAGGCAAGCACTGTTTTCCGGCAGCCCAAGGACCTCTCCCTCCCCTCCCTCCCTGGCACGTCATGGGGTGAGAGGCAAAGTGAGAGCTTCCAGCGAGGTGGAGGAAGCATCCCAGAGCTCTGCACTTTGCCAGGAGCGGAGTGGGAACAGGGGAGGCTGTGGCTTTGCTCTCCACCTGTGCCTGGAGCGTGGCTTCCTGGCCACAGCCAAAGGCTTTCCGCTCTGCTGCCTGCGTGTGGGAGAGGCTTCCCATGCCTGCGCCGGGCTGCTGGAGACAGGAGCTGCTGGAGGAGGGAAGCAGGAGCAGATGGAGGGGCTGGAAGAGCATTGGGTCAGGGACCCCATCCGGTGCTCGTGCGAGGAGGAGCAGGAGGAGCAGGAGGAGCAGGAGGAGCGCGGTGGTTGGGAGCAGCTCGGGAAGGAGCACAGCTGCCAATCCCTAAATAACCCAGCTCACCCAGCGGTCAGAGCGCCTCTTTCCCAGGAGCTGCTCCTGTGCTTTACTATATATATATATATATATGTGTGTAGGCTCAGGAGCCTTAAGAGGCAGGGAAGAATATAAAGTAACAGCTTGAAGCTTGCCGATCGCAGGGACAGGGAAGCGTGTCTGGGTGATAAGGAGAGATTGTGCCCGGGTGCTGTGAAGGGCGAAAGCACTTATTTCACTGTTGCCTCATGCGTTACCTGAGCCCCGTTGCTTTTCAAAAGCACTTAAATGCCCATATGATAGAGGGAATGCTTGGATTGCACACTGCCTGGCTCCATTATTATCCAAGGATCTCCAAGCTGATGCATTTCATAAAGAAAGCTGGTGTGGAGGATGAGAGAGGAAATATATATTTTTAGTTCAGCCTGCTTACAGTTCCTCAAGGTAATGTCTGCAGAGGGGACTGGTTGAGGAATTCAAGTCACATCTGGTTTCTCATCACCCAGCCCTGGACACCCCTGTGTTTGTGCAGAACCACCGCCACAGGAGCCTATTTCATGGTACCACAGCCAAA
The DNA here is from genome assembly GCA_013397895.1 of Origma solitaria. Taxonomy (NCBI): domain Eukaryota; kingdom Metazoa; phylum Chordata; class Aves; order Passeriformes; family Acanthizidae; genus Origma; species Origma solitaria. The sequence continues at coordinate 819,282 of VZRL01001512.1, read as the reverse complement.
CACCAAATATCCACTTCATTTTATTCGTGCCCCATAGGTCTGAGCTACCAGCAGAGCTGAGATTTGGAGTTCAATAGACTAAACCCATCCTCTGGGAAGAAATCTCCAGTTTAATTCAACTTGTGCAACTAAACTGTCAGGCCTTTTACTCAAGTTGTAATGCAGCTGAGAGCAGGAGCCGAGTTCTTGGTGTTCAGCCCAGACTGAATCTATTGCTTTTTTTAATGCAGATCATAAAAATCTGCTCACATTTAATTTATTATTATCGTAATATCATTATGGAACAGTAGTAAAATTGTTTAATTTATCGGATGTTTTTCACAGCAGAGAGGGAGGTTGGGGCAGGAGCTGGGTATTGGCAAATCAGGGGTGTCCTGTGCTGCAGACAACACATCTCACCTTGGGAATGTCTCCTCTGTCACCCCTAACCCCCAAAATTGTGTGTTGAGGCTGGGTGGGTTATTTTGGCTTCGCCTCTCATCGCTGGGCCCACAGAGATTCCAAAAAGAGGCTGAATGAGAGGAGACAGATGTCCCCAGGTGGGCACCTGTGTCTTCCCTGGCATCTGTAGAGGACACAGGAAGAGAAGTCTCCCATCACAGAATCACTGGGGTTGGAAAAGCCTCTAAGATCATCCAGTGTCACCATTCCACTGCACTGCCAGGTCCTACACTAACCCATGGCCCCAAGTGCCTCATCTACGTGGCTTTTTGATCCCTCCAGTGACTCCAGCACTGCCCTGGACAGCTGTGCCAGGCCTTGACCACCCTTTCAGTGAAAAAATGTTCCCTCATATCCAATCTAAACCTTCCTTAGTGCCACTTGACGCCATTTGCTCTGGTCCTATCGCTTGTGACCTGGGAGAAAAGATTAATCCCCACCTAAAGGAGGCTGTAAGGACCCCCAGTAAGGAGACAGCTCATGTAGAGAAAGGACACACTCCCTAAAGGGTCCAGGACAAGTCCACACGCCACAGATTTATCCATCCTTGCCATTGCGTCCCCTGCTAGTGCAGTCTGGCATGTAGAGCCCATTAAGTCCCTTACATTCCTTGAGGTCACCCCATGTGAGCCCTCCCAGAGGCTGCTGGGCTCTCTCTCGGTGCCTCCGAAGTTCATTTGCATCCCAGCGACTGCACAAGTAATGAAGTAGTGTGGGGAAGAATATAAACAGTGGATCTGAGGCTAAGTGGTTTTCTGCAGGGACATTATCCTCCGGAGCCAGCATCCAGCAAAGCGCAGCTAAATTCCAATGGCTCTGTAATCCCAAACTTTCTTGGAGAGAAGCAGGGCTTTAGCTGTCTGTGGGGGCTGCAGGTTTCTGCTGCTTCAAGAAGGTCTTGATGCTTGTCTGGAGGTGATTTGTGCCAATGGGAGGATCCAAACCTGTCTTGCAACGTGGGGTGGGAGTTACAGCGCTGGCAGAAAACCTTGGGAGGAGCAAGACTGATCCCAGCTAATGCTGACAGGGAAATAATCTCATTCAGGATCAAAATAATTTCTAGGTTTGCACTGTGTTGTCTCCCAGGGGGAACCAATGTGCTTATTGAGGCTGAATTATAGAGGATTTTTACCTCCAAAACATCCCCTGGATAAGTGAAATGCTCAGCTGGGGTGAGGTGCACAAGTGAAGGAGGTGCAGCAATGCAGGCAATGGGTATGGAGGGAAGAGTTGACAGAGGGGACAAATGGTCGGATGCTCAAGGTTTCTTTTTAGAGGTGTGTGTCAGAGCTGGCTTTCTCCAAAGATAAATTTTCCTTGCTCCTTTGTGAAGCAGCACGTGCTGCTTTCCCGGCACCACTTTGCATTTCTTTGTCTGGCTGCAAGGATATGAAGGTCTGTGGAGAGAATGACAAGTGATGGGTTCGGGCAGGAGGTAACAACCTGCACCCCCCAAAACAAAAAGTGGGCTCAGGATGGAGGTTTCGGCTCAGCTCTGTGTTTCCAGGAGTTTGCAAGCAAAAGAATAACTGGGAATGGCGGAGTGAAAGGCTGGTGCTGGGTGGCTCTGACCTCCCTGCGTCTGAAAACTGAAGCTGTTGGGCGAATCTCCGGAGCCGCCGGTTTAGATGGATATCGGTGCCCTGAGCACCGCAGGGAAAGTGCTGACCTTGTCCTCTTTGGACACTGAAAGCACTTGGTCTCTGAAAGTGCTGCTGACAGCAGAGCTAAAAATAGTGCCCGGAGGACCAGGAGGGCTGGAAGGGAGGGAGGGAGAGCGCCCAAGAGCAGCGCACTGATGGGTCACCTCTCTGCCCCTCCCCAGGTGCTCCGTGGACAACCGGGTGACCCGAGTGGCCTGGCTGAACCGCAGCAGCATCCTCTATGCCGGCAATGACAAGTGGTGCTTGGACCCTCGGGTGGTGCTCCTGGCCAACACCAACACCCAGTACAGCATCCAGATCCAGGATGTGGACGTGTACGATGAGGGCCCCTACACCTGCTCCGTGCAGACAGACAATCACCCCAAGACATCGCGTGTCCATCTCATCGTGCAAGGTAAGAGGAAGGGGATTTACAGAGGGGTTGGGCTGGGGGCTTTGCTTTCTGCTCCTTTGGCCCTGGTGTCTTCTCCTCGAATTGCTCTAACATCGAATATGTGACACGGCTTGGTGCAAATGTAGAGGCTGATCCGCAAGCTTGGAGCGTCCCAAGCTGGGCAGTGAATTTCACACAATCACAGAGCCTGCTGAGTTGGAAGAGACCCACAAGGATCATGGAGTCCAACTCCAGGCCCTGAACAGCACCATCCCCGAGAGTCACACCACGTGTCCGAGGGTATTCTCCAAATGCTTCTTAAAGTCTGTCAGGCTTGGTTTTTTCCAACTTTCCTGACATAATCCCAGGGCTCTGGTACAGGCAGCTCTGCCTCCTAAAACATTCACTGGCAAACCCGTGGCGCTGTTTGTTGTTGTTGTTGTTGGTTTTTTATGTTTTTTTGTTTTCCAAGCTGGAGGCATTGCTTGAAGTAAAACTTGTGTTGGGGGAAAAGAGAGAGCTGGCAGATTTGTGTGCTTTGTGGGGGTGTGTGTATGCCTAGCAACAATATGTGTTTGTGTGTTGAAATTCCGTGCTTTGGGAGGAGGAAGAGGAGGAGAAAGGCCAGCACGGGGTGCTGGAGGACTTTTGGTGGCTAAGTGGATGCCTAGGTGTGCTCTTCAGCAGCTGTGTGAGCACACACGGCTGAGGGAACAGACAGGCGTGGCCACCTGTGATGGTCAAGAGATGGATACTCAGGGGAGACAGATCCTGTGTCCACGTGGCAGGACATGAGCTGGGCAAGGAGGAGCCTCATGGAGGGACACACAGAGCCTGATGAGCTCTTAGCCTGGGGGAAGATTAATGGAAAATTTCTAATCCCTTGCTAGCAACCGTTCTTTTTCCCTGCTGCTTCTTCTGTGATTTGGCCAGGAGCCCTCTTAACACGACACACCAGCTTGAGTATTGGAATCTCGTCTCGGGCTAATTTTCGAATGCTGATGGGTGTATTGATTTGGAAACAAGCTGGGTTAAAAAGGCATTGGTCTTGTACATAGAGTCGGGTTGAGCTAATCCGCCGTCAATATTCCAGGCCTGAGCGCTATTGACAGCCTAATGAATAGAAGTGGGGAAAAAACCCAGACTCAGGGCCTTTATTTTCCCTCTTCCCTCCCTTTTCATTTTCCCTTTCCTCTTCAAGCAATCAAGCCAACTAACCAGAGCTGGACTTTCTCCATCTCCATTAGCCACGGAGGGGAAGCGGATGCATTACCAGCCCCGGTTCTGGCTGTTTATCTTGCAATCTCTTATTACCTGCCTGAGTTTCTTAAGCCAAAGTCGATCACCAGCAAGTTCAGAAGTCGCTATCAGATGCTAGGGTGATGCAGGACAATTTCTATCTGTTCTCTTCTGATTCCCGTTTCCTGACCTGAATTTCCTGTATCACCAGACATCCAGGCCCATCCCTCCCGTGTCTTGCTGTATCATTAGGAAGAGATATTTGGGTGCTGCAGGAAAAGGTCAGAGCTTAACTCCTTGCAGCAGTTAAGTACGGGATGATTCAGTGATGGGCTCAGTCCTGTAATGTGCTGAAGATCCTCGTGCTGCTGGCAGAAATTCCGGCTCTGGAGAGCGAGCACCCTAATTTGAAGAGCTGTTCTTTGGCTCACCCAGCCCTTTCTCGGAGCAGGACATGAAAGTGAATATCATGTCCAATTAAAGGGAAACCTGCCTTAATGACCTCGATGAAAATTGGACTGGGCTGCCAGGATTAACTCTCCTGCCTTGGAAAATGGGCCCTATAAATATGTATTCTGAAATAATCCTGTCCCAAACGACATTCAGCTTGTGGGAAGTGGTGCTTATCCCCCCCTCCTAGGGATGCAGGGCAGATTTCAGGGATGTGCCAAGCTCAGCACACAGCTCTGGGACATTTTGCCCCTTCCTGCAGCCTGATAGGGAAGGAGAAGTGGTGAGAGGAGGTGGGAAGGGGGCGTCCCCTTTTAAACAGGTTTAGCCAGAAAGAGGGAGTTGTGCAGGTTGCTCGAAGCAGGTCTTGACTTTCCCCTTGCTGCACCAGGAAAGGGCCTGGGGGCACAGCTCTGGAGGCAGGAGCACTCCAGCCTCTCAGGATGCAATTAAATCATGCCCTGGGGCAGGCTGCGCTCTCCAAAGGGACTGGCTGAGTGGGGCAGGGAGCTCTTCCCCTTCCAGCCAGGATTCCAGCAGCCTGCTGCTCCCCCAGGCATGCAGAATGGGTGCGTATCAGCCAGGCCCAGACACTCTCAGCCCGTGCCTGCATCCCTCCTTCTCCCCAGGCTTAGGGGATATCGCTGGGAAACATCCATGGATGGAGGGCAGCCGTGGTTTTGGCCAAAGGCTGCTGGAGAGAAGCAGAGCCATGGGAGGGGGAAGAGCGAAAAACAGGAGAGGGGTGGGGTGGGAAAGGAGCTTGATGTAGGGTATGAGGGTTGGGAATGGTCCCCAAGGAGAGAATCAGATAGAAACACCCGGAACTGATGATGCCCATGCTGCAGCAAGGGGAGAGCTGCACATTTATTTCTAGGTTGGCTCTATCGAATGGCCGAGATCCCAAAATAGGTGGGGAGAAGGCACCTCAAGAGCTAATTTAACCCGTCCCCCTGCAACCAGGCAGAGTTGCTGCCAAGCACATGTGAAAGCTATTCTTGAAAATCTTTAACAAAGCAGGTTCTTCAGTCTCCCCAGACAATCTATTCTACTGCTTTGCCACCTTTTTAATTAGAAAATGTATAGCTAATATCTAACTTAAACCTTCTTTGTTGCAAATGAAGTGGAGTTTTTCTCAGCCTATTCCCAGCGGATGTGGGGAACAATTGATCAGTGTCCTCTGTAATAACCTTTTGCTTTTGGGAAGGTTGTTATCCTGGTGCCCCTTAGCCACCTCCTTTCTGAAACCATCCGAGCTCTGTTTCTCCCACTTTTCCTCATTGGCCAGGCTTTCAGAAACACTTGTCAGTCTTGAAATGCTGGTACAAAAGGGAGAAGGTGATTGCTGCTGATCCAGGAATAGCAGGTCGGTGCCTCTGTGCTAATGTGGGACAAATGAGCTCAGCAATGAGACAACAGACCCTTGGCACCGAATGCGCCGAAGTTCAGGCCTGCTATTTTGGGGACTGCTCTAAATGGGGTCAGGCTGGTGGTGCCAAGGTGGTGTGAGCCAACAACAGAGCTGCCAAAGGGAGAACGAGGCTCTGAGCACCTGGATCTCTCCTGGAGAGATGCTCCCAGATTACAGACAGACCTAAAATGAGCAGCCCAGAGAGCATCCCTGTCATCTGCAGGTGGTCCCGCTCCTTCAGCACTCATTCCTTCTCACGAGGAGTTGCCGTAAGACCAGACAAAGCAGCACTGCCCGTGTTTGCAGGAAGCTGCCCTGGACCTTGGGGAGAGTGAGGTGTTTCTGGGCATAAATCCCAAAGAAACCAAATCCAAGGAAGCCCTACTTGCAATAGGCAAGCAGTGAACTTGGAGGGAGGCAGAAATCCAGAATGAAAAAGAGGATTTAGGCCCTACTGATCTCTGAGGAGTAATGCTTTCCCTTCCTCTCCTCTCTTGTATCCCACTCTGGTCTCCTCAGCGAGTCCTACTTCTTGCAGCAGCATCTCAGGGGCAGCCTCCCCCTTCTCCCTGCTCCCTGCAGGACATTTCAGCTATTTAAGCCGTTCTCTGGGCTCCTGGGTTTAAAGGAGGGAGGGGAGGGAGGAGGAGAAGGACTATATCTGGAAAGCTCTTATTTGTATTGATAATAAGCCGTCTCCAATGCGTGCCTGCAAAACACTCCCACTGCCTTGTAAGATGCATTAAGGGAAGTTGGCCTTATCTCAGCGCGGGAAATGGACTTGGGGAAGGAGGCACGGAGCCTGCCAGAGTTTAATCTCACTTAGGCACACGAATTTGCATGATAGAAAATGGTGGAATTTTAGTGCTTAAAAAGAAAGAAAGAAGGAAGAAAAATTTTAAAAGCAAAAGCAGTCAACTGGGGGATATTAGCGCTTTCCCCGCTTCTTTATCAGTTTCCCTGGCCCTATCTGGCTCTTGCTGTTGTCACTGGAGCAACTAATCACCCCTCCCCTTTTGTTTGGTGTAAATGAGTTTTCCCCACTCCTTCCCTAGCCCAGGTTAATCTTCAAATCCCTGCCTTTGTCTGGGAGTTAATTACCTGCTCAGCAGAGCCGGGGGGCTGCGGGCACAGGTGGCAGGGGGTGGCAGGGGGCAGAGGTGGCAGTGCTGGTGGCACCTGCCCCCCTGCAGGGAGCAGCACTGCCAAGGTCTGTGCCGGGAGATAAAGCCACCAGTGGGGCTGAGGTGCCCAAGCCAGCTTTGTTTCAACCACCAAACTCTGCCCAATTAATTTTCCTTTGATGCCACAAGCCCCTTTCACTCGTGGGACAACAAGAAGAACTTTTCGTGGCTGTTTTCCTGCCTGCGTGCAGGAAATATCTTCCTTGTGAGCAGAGTGGATGTGAGGAAGGCTCAGTCGTCATTATCTGTGGGTCTGAGCCTGTCCCCTGTGCCACAAATGCCACCAGGTCTGGGAGCAAGAAGTGACAAAGGGGTTTGCCCACCAGTATCAGAGGATGTGCAGACATTGGCGACGTTGGAAGCCATGGAGTGGAGTCTCACACTGGGCAAGATGCTCCCCCTGCTTCTGGCACGGATTTACTGGTGTGTCCACACATTTCCCCCCTGTGGGAGCAGCTGTTCCTTCTAGAAGAAAAAGCAGATGTAGATAACACTTTCTAAAAGCATGGGGGAGCTGGGAGAACCTTCCCAAAGTGGTGGAGGGGAGGAAACCAGCGGCACGAGATGGAAATCCTCCCTCGCTTCGCCCACCTCTGTCTCCTTTTACTGATGTGTTCCTTCCCCGTCTCTCTTTTGTTGCTAATCACCGTCCCTCTGTCAAAGCATCTTCGCCTTTTGTGTCAGGGCTGCTGTGGAGGACTGAAGGTCTCCCACACGCTCTCACGCACTGGCCTAGTTTTTGGCTCTTTATCCTTGTTTTGCTCTGCCCTCGGGGAGCATCTCTTCAGGTCCCACAGCCATTACTGCCCCTGGATCTCTCCATCTCCCCCACCCCCCCGGATCCCAGCCCTTGCTTCTCCGGGATGTGCTTGTCCATGTTCCCCTGTGGAGTGGCCTCGTACCCGGCCAGGCTCCCTCCAGCCTCCCCAAAGTCACTTGACCTCTTTGCAAATCAGTTTATCATCTGTGAGGCAGAGATAATAATTGTCACCTACTTCACAGGGGGGTTGATGAGGATTAATTCATTAATGTCGACAGAGGTCTTTGAAGATAGAACGCGCTATCTGAGAGCTAAACGTTATTATTAATTAGCAATTATATCGTGGGGTGGGAGCAGGGGGGAAAAGAGACTCCAGAGTCTGTACTGCAGAAGAGTTTGCTCTGGGCTCACATTCTGCCCTTGCTGCAGCTTCAGGCTGCCCCAGTTTCATGTCCGTGCTGCTGCTGGAGGGAGCCAGGCATGCTGCATCCCTCTGGGGATGTGTCCCACCATGCTGCTCCTTCCCAGAGCTTGTACACGAGCCCGATTGTGTAAAGAGTGGCAGGGATGGGGAGGTGAACAGTGCTGGAGTGAGTTAACATTTTTAGAAGGAGGGCAATGTGGTAATGGAGAGGTTGGGATGGAGGGAAGGCACAGAATCCCAGAATGGTTTGAGTTGGAAGGGACTTTAAAGCCCATCCTGTCCCACCCCCTGCCATGGGCAGGGACACCTTCCGCTATCCCAGATTCCTCCAAGCCCCATCCAGCCTGGCCTTGGACACTTCCATGGGGCAGCCACAGCTTCTCTGTGCTACCTGTGCTCCCCCAGCCTCATTGGAAAAAACTTCTTCCTTCTATCTACTCCACATCAGCCTTTTTCAATTTCAAACCATTCCCTCAAGGCATCCTCTGAGCTTCCCTGCCAGGCAAGTGGGCCAGGCACCACCAGCCCATGGAGGATGTATCCAGTTCCCAAGGAGAAATAATTGGCAGGAGAATGGAGCCAAGGGGAAGGAAGCCTCAGTGATTCATAGGACACACCGACCGGTTTCATTTCCTTCCTGTTTTTCTTTCTGTGTACACCCAGGCTGTGGCAAGTTCCTGTTTGTCTCCCCAGTGAAGTGCTAACGCTGTAGTACCGTGTGTTGCTGGGTTCCCTCAGGCAGTGCTGACACATTGTGGTCCCCTCCAGGTGCCCCATGCCCCCGTGCTGGGGGCATTCCCACCTCTGCCATCCCCGTGGCTCCGCTGTTTCCACCCTTCCTGCCTCAGCCGTGCACGCTTTTGTGGCAGCGAGGAGAGCTCAGTGGAACTCTCTCTGCTACTCCCTCAGAGCTGCGGAGGTCACCCTCGGCTCACCTCTCTCCTAGAAAACAAGAGTCTTCTCCTCTTTGAGCCTTTCTGAGCACGCGAGCTCCCGGCAGCCCCGTTCACCCATCCTCTCCAAAGGCTTTCAGGGAGAGGTCACCCGCCTCACCCAGAGCCATTCAAGAGTGACTCCGCTAATCCCTTCTGCGGAGCCGGTGAATCTGGGAGGCCAGCGATGCCGGCAGCTCTCCAGGCAGGGAGGACTGGAGTTCTCTGTGGCTCTCCAGCTGCACAGCAAGTCCCCGTTCTTCCCCGTGGCACAGCAGCACCCAGGATGCGCGTCAGGCATCTCCCACTGCCGCGTGCGGTTTCCAGAGGAGCGTTGTTATCAGCAGCGTGATAAAGCCGGTGGGGGTTTAATGAGGTCACTGCAGTTTAATGTTACTGCAGTAATCTCTTTTGTTTTACTACATTAAAATATTTGTGGTGGAACGGTTGGACCACTGTAATGTGATATCGCTACCTTAATGTTATTGTTGCCATGGCAACACTAATGGCAGCTCAATAACATTATTGCAATTTAATCTTACGACAATAAAATTAAGGCTAGAACAGTGAGACCTCGACTCCGTAATGTTACTACAGTAACAGCATTGTTATCGTAACCGCGGGAGCGGAGTCAGCCCATTGTAGTGTAACATTGGTACCAGTGCTTTGTTGTTACTACAGGAACACGGAGCATCCGCCGAAAATCACAGCAGGGGATGAATGGGAGGAGACGTCACCGGTGCGCCGATGCTGCTGCTACCCTGGGGCTGTCAGCATGGGGAGGTCATGCTGTAATCCCATCACTTATTCATCTAATTCCTCAATTGTGGTGTTTTTATCGGGGTCTGTCCTCTTCTCCCTCCGTTGCCGGAGCTCTTTGGAGCGGGTCTGTTGTTTTAGCGGCAGTAACTCTGCAGGGAAGGATTTAAAGCACTGCCTCCATCTAGTTCCAGATCCTTCTGCCTGGCGTTTTATAGCATGTGGCTGTTATGGAGTGATAACGTTTTATATTTATATGTCATCTTTCAATGTGAAGGATCCCGGCACAAGCTACAAATTACTGCCGTGCTGCAGGGCCAGGCAGACAACCCGGCACACGCAGCGTGCCAGAGGAGGGGTTTCATCCAAGGGCACTGATTCCCGTGCAAGTGAGAGGCTCCTTTGCTTACTGGATTTATGCAGAGACCCCCAACTTTGTGAGATGGGGCAGGGATCTTCGTGCACCCTAAGCCTTGTACCCCAAGGAGCACCTGCCATTGCTGGCACGGGTGTGGGCAGAATTCCCCCCTTTCCCAGCTGGCAGCGTGGCTTATATCAGGGCTGGAAAGGCAGTGGGGGGACAAGATGCAGGTGACACCTCTGTGCCACGCAGGGGCTCGCTGCAGTTTTCTCCAGCCTCCAGGGGAGGGAGGCAGAGCTGCTCCTCTGTCCCTAGCATCACGGAGCTTCCCTCATCCTGCCCAGGCCCTGTACTCCTGGGGACGCACACTTGCTGTGCCCAGGGATTCATGCTTGGCACACCCAGGGATTCGTGATTGTTGTGCCCAGGGATTCGTGATTGCTGTGCCCAGGTATGAGCTCTTGCCAGGCTAAGGGATGTGCACTTTGTGCCCAGGGATGTAGTTTGTTGTGCCGGGGGATGCACTCTTGGTGTGTCCAGGGATGTCTGTTTGCTTTTCCTGGGACTGCACAGTTGCCATGCCCAGGGATGCACTGTTCATGTGCCCAGGGATGCACTGTTGCTGTGCCCAGGGATGCAGGTTTGCCACGGTCAGGGCTGCACTCCTGTTGTCCCCAGGGATGTCTGTTTGCTGTTCCCAGGAGTGCGCAGTTGTGCATGGATGCAGTTTGTCGTGCCCAGGGATGCACTGTTGATGTGCCCAGCGATGCAGGTTTGCCACGGTCAGGGCTGCACTCCTGTTGTCCCCAGGGATGTCTGTTTGCTGTGCCTGGGAGTGCACAGTTGCCATGCCCAGGGATGCACATTTCCCATGCCCAGGACTTCATCCTTACCACAGCCAGGGTGGCACACTTGCTGTGCCACCACACCTGCCAGCCAGGCTTAATGCCCCACTTGCCCACCTGAACAACCCTCACCACCTCCTCTCCTGCTCGGCAGGCAGGAATTTCCCCTCTGCTCTGAGCCCCTGTGCTCCCTCTCAGCTTCTCAGGAGGTCTCCATCGCCAGGCAGCTCTTTGACACTGAATTTGGGGGTGTTTCTGCCTGCCCACATTCCCCCAGCCCAGCCCCAATTTGGGCTTGCTTAGTGCAGCAGCTGCTCTGCTCCCCTCGTGCCTCAGCATTTGATCTCTCTCCACGGGTATTTGGATTCTGACCACCGCCATAATTCCTTGTTTGTCCTTTAATAAAAGACCCGTGAGCTCCCCTTGACACCAGCGCTGGAATCGCTGGGACCTGGGGCGTCCTGTGTGCCAACTCTTTGTGGCAGTCTGGTTCCACATCCGTCCTGCCAACCCGGCTCCTCCGGGGGTTACATGTTTGAAAACACGAGCAGCAGCTCATCTCCCATTCACTGTTTTTCTCCATCATTTGCTTTATTAAATATTGATTTTCTGTTGCATTATTAAACCTTAAGTCCTGAGCATAAATTCAGAGTTGATACTTTAATCTGGCTCTTCTTTTTGGCCTTTAGAACTGATTTTTCTGGCCAGTCTCTCCGGAGGCGAGTCCAGAAGCAAAAACCTGTTGCAGAGGCTTGAGGACTCAGAGGGCGAAGCAAAGGGCTCTTCCCAAGGGATTTTTGTCTGTTTGGCGTAGTCTTTGCCATGAAGGTGGCATCCACAGGGATCCTGGCCTGCAATCCTGCACAGACCTTGAGCGAAAGGAGGTTGGGCAGGAATCAGCCAAGCTTTTTCAGGGAATTTTGTACATTGCTGGCTGCGGGAAGGATACAGCCCTCTCTTTTTTTGGTAGCGTGGAGGGACTGCAATCTGGAATGGGAATTTATCCTGGAGCCACTGAGTGGGCAGGGTGGCAGTGAGGCATCCAGCCCTCCACGTGCCTGGCTCTGCTCCCTAGGGCTCACTGCCTTGCTCTGCCAAAATTGCCCTGCTCGGGAGCAGGACTCTGCCGAGGAAGGGAGCCACAGATGGCAGTGCCTTGTCCTAAATGCATTTCCGACTCCAGGGCGGTGCTGCACAAATCTGTGCTTTTCTACCCTACAAATCCTCAGCGAAACCAGAAATGGCCTTGGCCAAAGCTGCGGGCTAAGCCAGAGGAATTTGGGCGGTGGAAAGCCACCAACGAGCCAGGAGCAGTGCAAGTGGCCACCAGCACATCCCTGATAGCCACGGTGGGTTGCACTGACCCCCACCGTGATCCCTGCTCTCCTCCCATTCCCTATCAGGGGGCTGCGCGCTGCCAGCTGCTGCCAAACCCCATGCTGCCAGCAACCAGGTGTCTGAACATGCTTCCAGAGCCAAGAGAGCTCCGCAGCCAAAAGGGAGGAGGGGAAAGCAGTGTGGCTGCACCGGCAGGTTCGGGAGGATTTAAAAAAAAAAAAATTAAGAAAATGAGAAAAGAGAAAAGGCAGAGGGAGGTTTGCAAACGGCTTTTGGATCTCCCATCCAAATGGGGCATGGAACCTGTGCCTGGCAGCTGCTGTGCTGCTGTGATTTAAAAGCAGGCTCCAAGCGGCAGGGAAAGAGGCAGAGGGGGAAGCAGATGTGAACACAATGCTGGAGATAAAGGAGAGGCCAAGGGAACAGCTGCCGAAAAGCTGCCCAGCCCTGCTGCCTCCGAGGGCCAGAGAACCTCAAGCAAATACCCCCAGGCTTGAGGACAGGCTACAGGGTGGTCACTGGGAGAGTAAAGGGGGAAGATGGGTGGAAAATGGTTTTTTCTACACTGTTCTCACTTGGGTTTTGAAGGAGAGGTGGACTGCACTGAGACATTGGGAGAGTTGTGATTTTGTTTTCTGTTTTGGTGCTGCAATTGAGAAGAAAGAGCTTTAAAAAGACAAGGAGAGTGGGAAGTGGAGAACAAAAAGGCAAGGATCTTTGTAAAAGATGTGGAAATGTGGTCCTTCAAACAAGATAGGGAAATGTGGTCTTGAAATATTTCTGGTTTGGGTTTCCCAGGCCTGCTGTGTGACAGCAGTGAAACCCCCTTGTCCCATCCCTCAGAAAGGAGGTGGATTTGTTCCTTAGTCCATGACTGGTTCTGTGGAAGTGATCAGCATGGCCCCACTGGGTGATGGGGACAGGGTGGGGAGATCTTGCTCTAGGTGGATCCATACCCTCATACAGAAGGAATTCTTCCCTGTGAGGGTGGGGAGGCCCTGGCACAGGTGCCCAGGGAAGCTGTGGCTGTCCCTGGATCCCTGGCAGTGTCCCAGGCCAGGCTGGACAGGGCTTGGAGCAGCCTGGGACAGTGGGAGGTGTCCCTGCCCATGGCAGGGGGTGGAATGAAATGAACTTTAAGGTCCCTTTTAACACAAACCATTCTGGTATGCTATGATTCTGAGGTTCTGTGATTTTTCATTTCTGGGTCCCAGTAGTGGAGATGCCCAGAAGATTTCAGGTCTCCTTTTTGGTAGGATCTTGTCCAATTAGCTGTGTAGGATTTCGAATGAGGCAGGGGAGACCACAGACCCCCTGCTGCTTTGCTGTCCTGTGTGAGATGCGATGAACAGGTCTCAATCCTCTCTCCTCCCTGCCAAAGTCTCCCATCACTGAGCCTCACAGACTCCACAGTTTGTGCCCAGGGCTCTCCTTGCCTGGCCTAGCCATGACACAAGGCATCAACAGAGATGTCTCCTCCATGGTTTGCCCTCCTTGTAATCCCTCCTCCTCGCAGCCAGCCCGAGAGCTTCAGCCTTTGATCCTCCTCCTCTTTTGCAAACACTTCTCTCCGCTTGTGAAATTAAATCTCTCTCACAGTGATTTCCTTCCCTATCTTTTCTTTTTGGCCGAGTCTGTCTGAAATATTCTCTTTTTTGCTCCTTCAGCAGCAGGGCTATATAATTGATGGCCTCACCAAGCTTTCTGCGCTGAACATTAAACCCTTCCTGCCTTGGCTCCGACTGGAGTTCATTACTTTCTGAAAAGCTCTGTTGTCTGTTTGTGCTCAGATGATTGTTGTTGTGGAGGGGAGGATGTTGTCGGCACAGGGAGAGGAGGAGGGGTTGGATTTCACCGGGGCTGCTTTGTAATCAAATCCTGCTCCCTTTAGAAAATTTTTGAGTGGAAAAGACCGCTTTTAGTTAAATTGAAATATGGTACCCTCCTGAAGCAGAAGCACAAAACTCAGGGTCTGAATTAGTGCAGCAAAAGGTTGTCTGGCTCTTGGGGCAGTGGGAAAATGCTGCTTTGCAATCCATCCCTGCTCAGCACTGGGCAGGAAGGAGCAGGGGCTACTCCCATCACTGCAGCCTGATTTCCTGGGATAGGCATTTGTTACCACACCACCTTTCCCAGTGAGCCTGCTGTGGTCATTCCTTCCAAGGTTCTGCATCCCAGGAGCTGCCCCGGGAAGGATGAGCCCCACGCAGAGCTGGCAGGGTCCCTCCAGCACCGAGGTGTCCTTGTGTTGGAGCTGGGGGTCACTCTGTGTGTGTTCTTACATGATATACATGGAGCTGGGGGTCACCATGTGTGTGATTTTACATTGTACAAATGGGGCTGGGGGTCACTGTGTGTGTTTTTATGGTACAAATGCAGCTGGGGGTCACTGTGTGTGTTTTCACATGATAAAATGGAGCTGGGGGTCACCGTGTGTGTGTTTTTACATGATACAAATGGAGCTGGGGGTCACTGTGCATGCTTTTACATGATATAAATGGAGCTGGAGGTCACCATGTGTGCTTTTTTACATTATACAAATGGAGTTGGGGGTCACTCTGTGTGTGTGTGTGTGTGTGTGTGTGTGTGTTTTCACATGATAAAATGGAGCTGGGGGTCATTGTGTGTGTATTTTTACATGATACAAATGGAGCTGGGGGTCACCATGTGTGTGTTTTTATGATACAAATGGAGCTGGGGGTCACTGTGTGTGTGTTTTTGCACGATACAAATGGAGCTGGGGGTCACTGTGTGTGTGTTTTTATGATACAAATGGAGCTAGGGGTCACTCTTGTGTGTTTTTACATGATACAAATGGAGCTGGGGGTCACTGTGTGTGTGTTCTTACATGATGCAGATCCTTTCTGCACCTTTTGGCCTTTTCTGACAAGACAAAGTGGTGCTTTCTGTGCTTTGCCCTACACTGACAATGCTCCTGGCTCCCCGTCTGCCTCCATGGGCTTTCCACACTTAAAACACAGCAAGGCTGAGGTGATTACAAGGATTGGAGATGCAGTGACACTTCCCTGCCAACAAGTAATTGATTTATTAAAGACATTACAATACATTCATGGTTGAGCGTAAGAGTTTCCTTTGAACTCGCTCAGAAATCCAAGGGGATTGTGCCTGTTTGCGAGGACCGCGGGCAGAATAAATCTGGGCTCCCCCATCGCCTCCCCCCCCGCGCCGCCACAATTTCATTTCCCTTTGACTGGCGCGAGTAAATATCACAGCTCGACAACTCCAGTCCAGTGACTGGTGTGATCCAATTTAATAGCATTTAAAAATTCAAAGTGATTGTTAGCCAAATGGAAATGTAAGATTTCATACCCAGCCTGCCTTGGGGAGGAAAGGGAGAATTAGGGAGGGTGCGGGGGATGTAGACAAATGGACTAGATAAAAAATAATGGAAAGTAACTTAATTAAGAGGCTCGAGTCAAGTTAAAAACAGTAATGATTTTGAATCGGAGAACCACAGGTATTAAAAATGAAAAGGGAAGAGGAAAGAAAGGAAAGGAAAGTGTGGATTAAAAAGCCTCCAAAATGATTAAATGGGAGGAAAAAGAGGCATAGGAAGAATGGGGTAAAAATAGTCCTTCCATGAAAAGCAGGAGCACATGGGGAATAGACGGTGCTGGTGATGAGGCTGGGCATTAGGAAGACAAATAGGGAAATTAAGGATGCTCTGGCGGGGATAATTCCCTGTGGCTTTTCTGGCATTCTCGGAGGCACGAGTGTGGCCGAGAAGAAGGCTCGAGGGCTTTGTTTAGGAGAAGCAGGAAATGAAGGAGCAGTCCTAATGGGAAAGGAGAACAGCCCCCGCGTTCTCCAGGCGCATCCCTACCCTTCCCTTGTGGGAGCGTCACTCCCTCCTTTTCCTTTGCTTTTAGCTCTGTCAAGTGTTCCTTGTTTGGGTTGAAATTGGGTATTGGAATTTTAATTGTACAGGGATGTACGGCTGTGTCTCAATGGCCTGATGGCTGATTTTTAACTGTGGTGCTCTCATTCCGTGCAGCCCAATGGAAATACCTGCCCTGGCAGCCACCCTTGCTCCCCCTGTGCCTTTTTTCCACGGTTTTCCAAGCTCCACAGAGCCTGAAAAGCAGGTGCTGCAGAGCATTGATCCGAACGGGTGCTTCTGGGCCATTTGATCTTTGGGTCTCATTTCTCCATCCGTAAAATGGCAATAATAGTGCTCCCTTATCTCACAGGGTGTGTTGATGATAGGGATAAACCACATTTGAAGGCATGGGAATGATGGAGAGCATCATCCCACAGACTCTGGATCATTGGTATTTGCACTCCTGCTTGTTCCTGGCAGCTTTGGCCGAGCTTTGGGTTGGTCCCCCTGGGTTTGGGGCAGTTGTGGGTTGGCCTAGAAATGTCCCTTGGGATAGGGTGATGGACCAGGAACATTCTATGGGAAGGGTGAGGAAGGCTGGGGGGCTCTTGGAGCCCAAGAAGGAGAGTCTGAAAGAGCAGGGATGTGTAAAGAAATTATTTAAGGGAGTAAGGAATGGACTGGGGCATCTTTGGGAAGGTAGAGCTGCCTCAGTTTGAGTGATGGATGTGTCACGAGATGTGTTCCCGTGGGGACAGGAGAAGTGGCAGCATATGGAGGCAGGAATCACCTCACGCATGGTTCATTTTGAGCTGCTGGGCCTTGCTGAGCTCCCACTCCACGAGCTTTGTTCTCCCACTTCACAAGCTCTGTTCTCCCACTCTGTTCTCCCAGACAAACAGAGTCTGGTCATAAGTAGCAGCCTCCAGACCACCTAATCAGACAATAACAGGGCTGTGCTCCCTGTCTGATCCATTAATTTTTAGCTAGAGTGAAAAACAGAGATGGGAAGGAGCCCAAGCAGAAGAAAAAGCTTTGTCTGGAGCGTGGGGAGTACCTGGAAGAGCTGGAGCTCAGGAAGGATGGGAGGAAAGGGGGGACTGAGGACAGGCAGTGATGGCAATGGAGTGATGGAGCGATGTAAATAGATAAATGAGACAAAAAGGGAAGGGAAGGGATAGACTCGGAAGATCCAAATAAATTCAATCAAAACTCAGGGCTTTTGCTCGGTTCCACATTAACACCACGAATCTCGACGGGTTTTGAAGCAAAGCCATGGGTCCGGCGTGGCGTTTTGGGAAGCACAGCTCACGCTCCCGCGAGGGTGGGCGAGCTGTGCTCCGCCTGGGCACGGGCTGGCGGCTCCTCGAATTAGCTGAGTGTCAGTGTGGAAGTGTCATCACAAACACTCACTCTGTGCTCCAGCCCAGGGAGAGGGAGCATGAGTGCCAGAGCGCCGAGATAAGAACAAATATGCAAGAGCATAGTGTGTTTTTAATGGAAGGGAGATTTATTTCTCTCTGTGTCTTTTTAAGCCTCTAGATAGATCATAAAAAAACCCAGCCCAACCCACACACAACCTGTCTGCCTGAAATAGCCGAAATGTAATTTAAAGAGCATCATTTTAACTAATACTTCACTTCAGAGACACCTGCCCTATATTCATTGGAGATGCAGGCTGCATTAGAGCATCTGATTTATCTTTGGAAAGGATGTTTGAGCTCCTTTGTTCCTGTCAGGTCCCTTTTGAGGAGTGAAGTGGCACAGGGGCGGTTCGGAGAGCTCAGCCCTTGGCGTGATGCCCACTCTGCATGGACAGAGAGCTGGACAGGCACAGGGAGAGCTCCCCCAGGTCTCCAGGAGCAGAGGGGGGAGCAGGAGGAGGGGGCAGGGCCACTGTGGCTCGTTTGGGGGAGAGGAGTTGGGGGTTAGTGCAGATTTTAGCAGGACAGGGTGCGCTGATGGATCAGGTCAGCAATATCATGGATATTTGCTGTTTGTTGGAATGGGAAACTCCAGGCTGTCTGGGAGGGGAATTTGCTGGTACATCCACTTGAGACACGTGTCCTAAACCAGATCTGTGCATCTCGTCTTGAGTGAGTCCTATCTAAACGTGTCATGGCTGTCAGGACTGTCCCCATGCAGAAATGTCCTCACCTCCACTTCCTGTGGCCATAGGCTCTAGGTATCCTATAATTTCGTAAGTTGTTGTCTTTTTAATGAGCCTGCAAGGATGAGAAATTCCTGTCATTACATTGATGGAGAGATGAAACCCAACGAGACCGAGGGTTTTGCCAGGAGCACTCTGGCAGAGCCAGCATCCATCCATCCTTCTCTGCACTTATTGACCCGCAGCAAGGAGGCTTCTCTATCATTAAAAATAAAGGAAATTCCACAAATCATGATTTTCTCCCAGGGTGTGACCTGCTGGAGGAGAGGATCCACTGTTAGCCTGCATCCCTCAGGTCCCGTGCTGGTCATAACCAGCCCCAAACTGGGGGACAGCTATTGAGGGTGAGGGGATGTGGGGATGAGTTTGAGGAAAGACAGAGAGAGGAGAGCTGCCGTGAAATCCCTCACTCACCCTTTCTGATCCGAAGTTCACTTGTAATATTTTCCCCGACTCGGGTTGCTAATGCGTTTTGTTCTCCAGAGTGTGCGTGGCCCGACTTCCCGCGCAGCCTTTAATTAGTTTCTGGATGATGACATCTCCGCCGAGAATCATCTCGTCGTGTCCCTCCGATCTCGGGGGGAGATAAAGGAATCTAATAAAGACATTCAGCATTTCGAGGTGATGGGTTTGACAAGCTTTGTATTAACCACAAGTCGCGTTCAAACTTTCTGGGGTGCTGTCGGCGCGCTCTGGCTCGTCCCCACACAGGGATTTTCCCGAGGGTCTGATGGAGACTTCACCGATACCCAGTGGAACGGGAGGAGCTGGGGACCCTGATTCCCCTGAGCAGGGTGTGACAGAGTCACTGTCACTTTGATGGTCACTGTGGAGGCAGTTGTGAGAGAAGCTGTCGTGCCTTGAGGAGAGGTGTCAATAATGCTGGAAAAATGATGCAGGTGTCTTAAGGGTTTGAGATCCTTCAATTTTCTGCCTTTCATGAGGCGTTGCTTGGCTTGCAGGGGGAATCCCAGGTGGCTCGGGGTGCAAAAACTGGAAACTAGATCCATGCAGCGTGTGTGGAGTTGAAAATGAGATCTGTCTAGACAGGGAGCTGAACTGCCAAACACTCCTTGTTTGGCTGCATTTCTTCATGGATAATAATGGAAGAACTTTCCTTTTATATCTTTCTTCTTGTTTTCTTTTCATTCAGCATCATTAGACTCATTCTAAGGGAGGCAGCGAAGTCCAGAGCAGTGCCACGACTTCCTTTGGGCATTGTAACATGAATGCAGAACTGTCCCAAACCTGAGGGAGGAATTCTGCCTCCTCTTAAACCTCCTTATTAATTGTCATGCAAAGGAGCTCTTGTTTGATTCCCCACAGGTGTGGGGTTGGTATCTTCCTTTTTGTGGCAGGAAAAAGCATGCAGATCCCTCCAGAGCCTCGAAAGCTGGGGAGTGAATCCAGCAAGGCAGCACCCTGACTCCCTAGGGAGCCGCTCTTGATCCAGGCTGGTGACCTGGACCAAACCAGAAATCAGGGAAAAATCCTTGTGCTTGAGACCTGAGTCTCCTATTGTGCCACATTTATTCTGGTGTATCCCTTGTTGACTGCAGTAGTATTGCTGATTTATGCTGTCGTAAGTGGAATCAGATTGGGCTCCCTTTTGGCACTTAGCTATAAAGTTTGTCTGCAGAAACCCTGCTGTTTATGCGGTGAATTATACCCGCGTTCACAAATACTTTACTAATGAATGATTGGGAACGTCTTGTTTCCCCCTCCTCCTCTGAATTATTATGATGCTGTGCTGTATAACCTGCTGCAGAGACGGGCGTAAAAAATCTCGTGTCCTCCAAGCTTCCCCGCAACAGGAGCCGTTACCTATTTGGGAAATCATTTAGACACATTTCGGTGCCGTATGACACATCTCATTACACCTCGCTTTAGAACCAGCAATTGTCATTAGTTATTTATTAATTGCTTATTAAGGTCGTTATGTATGTCCTCTTTGTTTCCAGCCTTCTTTCTTCATGCTGCCAGGTTCGTGAAGAGGGGGATCAATCCTTCAGCAGAGCTGTGCTGAACCTGGGGAGGGGTGGTGGTGCCACCCCAGGGTCCAGGCAGCCCTGGGGAGTGGGATAGGCACCCACAAGGGGTTCATGTACAAACCTATGTGGCTGAGCAGGCTCTGAGGCTGTATTTGTCCTTCCTCACACCTTTGGGCAGGCTCAAAATGGTTCTTGAGCAGGGTTGAAATGATGGAAGGATGGTATGAAGGAAGGATGATGTGAAGAAAGGATGATATGACAGAAGGACGAAGCCCTCTCTGCTTTTCTCTTAGATATAATTGTGTTAGAGCAGCACAAACTGATTTAAAAGCCCATTATAATACACCTATAATTGAAGGCACAGGGCTCTCAATTTGCTCCCTAAAGGCAGAAAGCTTTGAAACACAAAGGAGGCAGAAGGCACAATGGAGGTGCCTGGCACGGTGGCAGCCAGCACTGCACCTCTTCCTGGCCTGGCAGCTGCAAAGAGCTCTGGTTACAATCTGGAGGTGTCCTGGGGCTTGATATTGGGATCGCTGGCTTTGGGAGACCCTGGCCAGCTTTGGCAGACCCTGGCCAGCTTTGGTAGAACCTGTCTGGCTTTGGGAGGCCCTGGCCAGCTTTGGCAGACCCTAGGTTGCTGAGGGTGGGCTCAGTTTGATTCACAGCATTGCTAGGACACCCAGGACTGCCCCTCACTGAATCCCAGAGGCAGGACCCATGGAAGCAAACTCCACAAAACCCAGGGAAGTCTGTGTGTGACAGCAGTAAGAAGCTGTTATTAAAAGCAGGAGCAGCGCCAGGCTGATGCTCAGGAAGCTGCCAGTGCACATCACAGATCGCCTGCAGAACGCAAGTCTGACTCTCCCTCTTTTTCTTTCTTCCAGACACTTTTATAGTTGCTCTTTGTTGTTGCCTTTGATCTGGAGCAGATGTTGCTCGTGCTGGAAGATGGAGGTTTGCATGTTTTATGAAGGGGAAGCAGGGCTGGGCTTATGGGGAGAGCCTGCTCCCTCCCAGGCTGTGCCAGGGGCTCAGACCCCTTGGCTGGGACAAGCACCTGCTCTGCCTCAGTCCCACACCAGAAGGGGTTTGTGGGTCTGCAAAGGTCACAGGTGTATTTTTGAACTACTTGCTTGGCTCCCAAAAGTGGGTAGAAAGGGGGTGGTTAAGGCAAAAAAAATGTAATTGCCCCTTGTAGAAGGAATAGCTAACCTGGTGAGACTCATTTGAAGTCCCCTTGCCAGTCTGAGGTGGAGAGGTTGTGCTGGATGCACACTCCCCCCAGTCCGATGCGTGGCTGAAATTTGGGGTGCCTGGATGCCAGGAGAGAGGTGAGGACACAGGGTCAGGGGGAGGAAAGCCCAGGCAAGCAGCACAGTCAGTGCATGCCCGGAGGGTGGTGGGGTGGGGATGATGATGGAGATGGAGAAGGCTGGGCCTGAGCGAGGAGGCAAAGCTGGGGATGTTCATGCAGTTTGGGATGAGCTATGAAAGGCAGCTGGAGGAACAGTCAGGGAAGGCATCACTCCTGCAGCGGGTGCCATGGGAGAGGCGGCAGAGGAGGTGGCAGAAGTTCCAGGGGAGTCCCAGCACATTCCCAGGATGTGAAGATCTGCCGCGGGACGCAGGCATGGGATCCGTGAGCTGCGCACCTGTGCTGGCTCGGGAGCGGGTGTTTGGAGGTGAAAGCAGAGCAGGGAGAGCGTCTGTGCCAGTGGCAGGAGGGCGTCTGTGCGCCAGGGAATAGATCTGTGTCGGCAAGCACATATGCTTGGATCCGGAAAGACATCTATCACCTGACTGAGCACCCTCGAACGTGGAGCTCACCATATGGTTTGGTTAAATATTTAAGCAAGCTGCTTTCTGTCCCGGGGACTCCTCTGCGAGCGGGCACCGCGCTGGGGCAAACTAGGGGCACGCCCTGGGCACCTGCTGAGAGCACCCAGAGACCTTCCCCAGCACCATGGCAAGGGTGGAGGGGGAAAAAAGAAGGAGCTGGATCAATAAAGCACCAGCCTGCCTCTGGGGAAATCTGTGCTGTGTCACTGGAGCAGCTTGGCCAGCACTGCCATGTTTAATCGCTTCCGAGCAAGAGAGATGCTGAACACAAAAGGACTGCCCGCAAGGAGAGGGTTCCCGCCTGGGAAGCCTGCATTTACTTAGCTTTATTTATTTATTCATTCCCAAAGGGGCGCAGCTCCATCTGCCTCCTGCTTTCGGCAGAGGAAATGTCTCCTCTGCCCCACTGCTGCAGAAATGCCAAGTGCTGCTGAAAGTCCTTTAATGCAGAGGGAATGGGAGCACCAGCGACTGTTAAATAATATTAAATATACACTTGGATCATTTATTTATTAAGGTTTCCCTCCCCAGTCTAGTAAAAGACTTACAACACACCTGTCGGGTCTCCAGAAAGGCATTTTGAATAGTTTGTGTGGTTAAATATTCAGATATTTAATTAGCATACAATAACCACCGTGTTAAATCCTACCACTGCATATACAATTCCAGAGTTAGTTAACAGCTTCAGTGACGTTTCTCTGGTTTGCTTCCCAGATGTTCCTGCCTCCTCTCATTCCAGATGGGACACAGTAAATTGCATCTCCCTCAAAGTGTCCCGTGCTTGCCAGAGCATGGTGAGCATTTTCCCTGTGGCATGAGCAGCTCGAGCTGCTTTTTATAGAATTAAAGGTTTGAGTTGGAAGGGACCTTAAAGATTCTCTAGTTCCACCCCCTGCCATGGGCAGGGACATCTTCCACTGTCCCAGGTTGTTCCAAGCCCTGTCCAACCTGGCCTTGAACCCTTCCAGTGATGGGGCATCCACATCTTCTCTGGAGAACCTGTGCCAGGGCCTCACCACCCTCACAGTAAAAAGCTGCTTATATCTGTTCTAAATCAATCTTCCTCAGGTTAAAGCCATTCCCCTTTGTCCTCTCAATCAAACCCAAGTTCAAGTTGTTTTAATTATGTTTTATAACCTGGTCAGTAGATTTTTGTCTCTCACCTGGGTGGGTGCAAATGTGTCTGTGCAGTCCCACAGCAGCAGTGGAAAGTCTGACTTGTTTTTCTTTTAAAGCCTCTGCAAAACAAGCTGAATTGGGTCGATGTGGATTCAGCAGTTAAAAACATCAGAAAGGCTCCTCTGTGATGCAGCAAACAGCACATTAAAGATGCTGAATTCTGCTTTAGTTTTCATGGGACTTGGAGCTGGAAGCTTTTGCTGCTTCCCAGGCAAAGGTGGGCGATCACTGCGTCTCCGCTTGTCTCTTCCCGCCTCTCCAGAATCACAATGCTAATACCCCCTTGGCCCATTTTTGTTGTCCAGACCATAAGCTCTGTGTTTTTAGAGCACACTTGGATTTCCTGGCTGGCAGTCCCAGCCTCACCAGGAACACAGCAGGGCAATCATAACCATGTTGTAATTAACTGCATCTCCTCAATGGACTTGGCCATGGGCAGAGCATTCCCTGCTCTGGGTGGTCCCATGAGGCATGTGCTGTCCCCTTAGTGACACTGAAGAATATTAATATTTCTTTAGGTGTTGTCTTTATGCCCTCCACTGTCCTGCCCCAGGGCCCCCTCTGTTTGGGAGCATCTGATCCAGAGTTGTTCTCCAGTGCATGATTAGCAGATTAGCCATCGTGCCCAGAGCAGCAAAAAAATGAACTCCCAGAAGCCCTTCAAAACAGAGAATAATTCATTACCCACCTTGATTTCCACTTAAAATGTACTTTAACTACACTTCCAACTACAAACCCTAAATCACCATCATGTTCACAAAAAATCCATCATTTTTTATTTTATTGCACGGCACTGGCATGACATAATCCCTTCCAGAGCGTCTTGGAGTGCTTTACGGATCAATAAATTACTTACCTGCACAGCAGAGGCATTGCGTGCAAGGCCATTGCAGTCATTCCAGCTTGGCGCAGCCCGGGAAGGTGCGGGAGGTGGGGAGAGGCAGGGAAGGGATGCTCAGGAGTGGGATCCAAGCCCGGAATTGGGATTTTGGGCTGCAGCTCCAAGTGGGGTGATGAATGGGGCTCTCCCAGGAAGGGTGGAAGGTGATTTGTCACTCTCCTGCAAAGCGCTGCAGCGGGGTGCTAGTCTCTGCTAGGCTCTGGAGAAAGCCTGGAAATAAACCTAGGAAGGTGATGGTCTTTATTATGTTCTGCAGGTGCAGGCTGATTACAGCTGCTCGTGGTTTTTCCTCATCCATCCCCACTGTAGATCTCCCAGAAACCCCAGCAGCCACGTCATGTCCTCTGCTCATGCAGCAGCAGGAGCTGAGCGCTCCCTGTTTGCTCCTCACCCCTTCCCAGCTGCCTCCTCATCACCCCCATCCTGTCCCTGTCAGATCCCCCTGGATCTGACTCGCTCCTGGGCGCTCGGGGTGGCAGGGCCACTGCGGTGGGGTGGCTTTCATCCCCATGGAATGTCCCTTCTTTTGCACGGTGGCCCACCTGAGGCTCCTCAGCAGACTCTGCCTTCATGCCCAGCTCCTCTGAGTGCTCCTGTGGTTCCAAGGGCCTGGCAGAGAGCTTGCACAGCTGCAGGAAAAGCTGCAGGAGTTTGAAGGGGTGAATGGTGTTTTCTCGGGGAGATGCAGCTCTGGTGGGAAGAGTTTGTCATGGCTAAGACGACACAAGGAATGCTGGAAATGGGGTAGGAAGAAATACTGTCTCTCACACCGCCGAGGAGCTTCTCAAGCCTCCCTAAAATGACTGAATCCCCTCTGGCTATGGTTTCTTCCCACTTCAGCCGTGTCTTCTCTGCCCACTCTTTTCCTTGTTCCTTCCTGCCAAGTCAGATAAGACAGATGGGCTACTGCATAGCTTGTCAAGGTGGAGGGAGGATGGAAATTCAGCCTCCTTCACCCACAGTTTAAGATTTGAGTTGGAGCAGAACCAGTTTCATTTCCCTTCTCTTCTTTGTGTCATTGCAGTGTCTCCAAAAATCATCGAGATCTCTTCTGACATCTCCATCAACGAGGGCGGCAATGTCAGCCTCACCTGCATAGCCACGGGCAGGCCAGACCCAACAATCACCTGGAGACACATCTCACCCAAAGGTAAGAACCAAACGTTACCAGAAATATTTTGGGAAGGGCACATCATCTTTGTGAGCGGCTGGGGAGATGTCGGTGCCTCATTCAGTTGCAAAGAGAAGGTGAAATGCACCGAAAAAATATGATTTAACAGAGGAATTGGTGACTTTGGTGGAGGAACATCCACCTTGTTGGTCTGGAAGAGGAGCTGATGGTTTTGGTCATGTGGAGGACTGGCTGTAGGTTCCAGGTTGGGATTGCTGTGCTTAGAGATTCATAGGATCAGGGAATATCCTCAGCTGGAAGGGACACACAAGGATTGTGGAGTTCCTGCATGGGGCACTCGCATTGCATGTTGAATGTGCTTGTCTGGTCATGTTTTGAAAAGTTTTCAGGCAATTCTTACAGGTTGCTTCAAAGGAGGATTGTAAATAGTGCAAATGAGCAGGAAAACACGCAAAGCATTAATTGGTGGCCTTGTTAATTGGTACGCAAACCCTCAGCAGAACTGTGTGGGTGTGACTGCTGGGAAGCAAAATCCCAGGCGTTCAGGAGCATGTAATTTCAAAACCCTTTCCCAGCTGCTTTTTGGCATTTGCTTTGCGTTTCGCTGCCCTGTTATTCCCAGGTGGCTGCGAGGTTCTCGCGGGTGAGCCGGGGGTGAGATCGGAGGCTCTGGGTGGGATGAGCCGTGCGGCCAAGCGGCAACGCCTGCCTCTGATCCTCTGAGCGCTTCAGTTCCGCCTCAGAGTCGTGTTTCCCCCGAGGTTTGACCAACGTGGGCTGTTGTTCCAGACAACTGCCTCAAGTTCTCCTCGGGGACTCCTGGCCAGGCTGTCCGGCAGCCGAAGGAGCGGCGTGGGGCGGCAGTGACGGATGGCGCCGTGGCTGCTCTCCCTGCTCAGCTCCTGATGGGGCTGCGGTGTCTCGCTGCAGCTCCATTGATTTTTTGCTGTTTGTCTGCGCTGGAGCGAACGGCCGGGCCAGATCCATCACTCTCCAAAGCCCAGGCAGAGCGAGCTGAGTCGGCAGCGTCTCAGCCCCTTCTCTTGACAGGGGCCTCTAAAAACCATTCCCGCAGAGCACGCGTTGGCTTATCCACCGTAGGTGGCTTTGGTCGGGGTCTGTGCATGGATCCATGCGTTCCTCCCCAACCCTGGGCGTCTCTCTATGGTATCAAAGTTGCTGTCACTGTGTGTCACCACCAGGCAGCATTTATGGTCGAGGCAGTCCATGTGTTCCCACCTTGAAGCCTTTTCTTCCTACTCTTCCCCTTGTCTACCCTGACAGCATGTTTTTGTTTTGCTCCGCCTCCTCGGCACTTGCTTTTCACAGGCATCTTGTTTTCCACAGCCCCACTCTCCTTCCCACATCCCCTCCTGCTCCCCAGAACCCTCGTCTCCCACTCCCATGGCCCTTGCTGCCTTCTCCCACACGCCATCCATCCTCCCCTAAGCAGGCTCCCGGCTCCTGATGCCTCTGTCTTTCACAAGGGCTATTCTCTGTGTTTGCTGCCATCCAGCAGGTTTTTTTCCCCAGGGAATCTTTACCTGCGCTTGAACCAGATGTTTCCATTTTACTTAGGACTTAGCTGCTATGGAAACTGAGGATGCACCAGGAGAGGAAGAGTGAGCTAATCAGAAATTACCTGTGGCGCTGTGTAATTTGCAGCAGCAGCTCTTTCCTGATTTTGGCCATGATTAGGCATTCTGCTTTCAAAACTCAAAGGGAACAAATGATCACAGAGATTTACCAGAGCCTGGTCTCCTGCTGACGGAGGGTGCTGAGCCCAGAGGTGGCCCAGGACAACTTCCATGGTTGCCTGTCTCCGTGGGCACCCCCTCTGTTTCTAGGTCTGCCAGGCCACCAAGGGGAACCTCTACTTCTCCATTTCGCATTCACCACACACAGCAAAGATGAAGATTGGAGGACTGAAATGAGAGCCAGGGAAAATGCACAGAGGTTCTATAGCAGATTCCAGGATGGTATCCCTTTTCCTGGTAGGATATATTCTAATTTAGAGAGCCGGGGACAAGCAAAGCCCATAGCTTGCTGCCGGCCCCTCTTGGTTGCTGCTCTGCTGCTCATCCCATGGGAAGTCTCAAGCAAGCTTCCTCCTGTTCCTTCTCACCATCTTCCTCCATCTCTCTTGAAGTGGTGGAGAAAAGGGATGAGGGAGAATCACCTAAGGGAATGCTGGTGCATAATTTAAGGGTTTACACAGCAGGTGGGGAGGTGGCACTCTGCGGTGCTGCCTGGGACAGGCTGTGACAGCGCCGTGTGTGCCAGGCACGGCCACAGGAGCTGAAGGACCTGTCCCTGTGCTGGCACTGGCGAGTGCTGCTCTGTGCAAAGGCACTTCACAGGTCTTATGATGTCCTTGGCAGCACAGTGTGCACCTGTTGGTAGGAAATGGAGCAAATAAGAGTTTGCTCACCAGGGAGTGCATGGGCAGGCCCTTCAGAAGATTTACACCAAGAGCAGCCCAGCTCCCTGGTGACTGATCTCACTTTAGACCCTTTTCCAGCCACCCCAGGCTCCTCTGTCTGCTCAGCTCTTCTGTCTCTGCTCCGATGAATTTGCATTCAGTGGCTTGTGCTGGTAAACTCTGCTGGATTTTCCTGTCTGCAGTTGTTGCCATGTTCTGGGAGCTGTTAATCCTGTTTTGGAGGCTCTGTTTGGTTTGGGGGCTGGAGGAGTTCCTGCAGCTGGAACGAGGAGAACATTTTCATGGTATTACTCAAGAGCTGAGTGAACCTGAGCAAGAGAGTTCTCTGCTTCTGATTTTGTAAATCACGGGAGTCTTGGCCCCTCTGGTGCCTCCATCAATTCTCAGAACCTTGGTCCTACCTGTGCCCATCCTCATCCTCCTGCATGAGCAAAAGCAGGCTGCTGGCTCTGGAGAAGTGTTTTATGAACCTGTGGCCAGTCCAACTAAGGTGTGACACAGCCTATCTTCTGTCCCTCTGCCTCACTCCTCTCTGTCTTATTTTATTTCTCCTCCCAGTAATGCTGCATTAACCCACAGCAGCTCCTCTTGGCGCAGCTGAACAGATTGAGGTGGAAAAAGAAGTGAATCTTGTGGAGTCACAGCTTCTCCTGCCTCAGCAGAGGAGGTTTAACAGCTTTGAGGCTCTGGGCTTGGATGTTCCAACTGGCATCACGAATGCCAGCAGAGCTGCCAGGCACTGGGGCTTCAAAATTCAGCTGGCTGAAACCACAGCGAGGTGCCAAGCTCTGGCATGGGATGGGGCAGCTCCATCCCCTCCTGGCACCCTGTGGGACGGCAATTAAGAGAGGCGTCTTCAGCAGGGTGAAGGGAGGGAGCAGGCAAAGGGAGAGAACGATGTAAGTGACAGTGGCCTGGGTGTGACACCAGCATGAAGGCAGCAGCATCTGCCCAGAGGAGGTGGAGGCTGCATAGATTTGGGCTCAGGAGGCTGAAAGACAGCACTTTGTGTGCCCATAAACATTCATTTTGCACCCTTGGGTGCTGAGCATGTCCATGTTTCCGAGGCTTTGGCTGGACTACCATCCCCAGCCTTGCAGAGCCAATGCCATCTGTAA
Source organism: Origma solitaria (assembly GCA_013397895.1). NCBI lineage: Eukaryota > Metazoa > Chordata > Aves > Passeriformes > Acanthizidae > Origma > Origma solitaria. The sequence continues at coordinate 790,484 of VZRL01001512.1, read as the reverse complement.
ACTGTGGCAGGGTCTTTAGTTAATAGCCTGGTTTTGGTCACTCAGGTGTTTCCATAGTTACTGGGTTTTTATTTATTTTTGGGGGGTAACTCTGATGTTGTCATGGTGATTGTCATATTGTCAGGCCAGTTTTCATCTCGCAGAGGATGAAAGCTGCGATTTCTTGGCTGGGAAAACGGACACCATCCCGGGCCACCGGGCTCACGGTGACGCCAAGGCACTGGCAGAGAGAGTGGCATCATGTTGAGCTATCCAGGGGATATTTATCCATGCTGCAGACACACGACTCGTCATGCCTCCCATTAAGCTCGGGAAATGTGCCAAGGAATTGAAGTGAGGGATCTTCCAGGAGGGATGAAGGCTCAGCGGCCTCTGTCCCAGGAGGGATGAAGGCTCAGTTAACAGTAATGATGAGGAGGGCTCAGTGGGCAGGCGAGTGGGGTTATTGTGCCATGACAGGGCCAGGAGCACAACAAAAGGGTGTAAAACTGGGTGTGTGCATGTGGATCCCTCCACTGGCTCATCCAGCACCGCTCTGCCTCACACAGACATCCTGAGCCAGAGGCTGCATCCAAGTCGTCATCCTTAATGACCCTTGATGGACTTTTCTGCCATGGTTTTGTCTAATTGCCTTTTGATTTTTGCTGTAGTATGATGGATTCTGGTGTGAGGCTTAAGACGGCGGCTGCCAGGGTAGGAAAACATTATGGTTTGGCTGATGGTGTATTTACTTGTGAGAGGTCTGATCGAGAGGTCTCTGTAGCGGGAATCCCTCATTAATCTCAGGATTAAGCTGGGTGCTGAAAGCCGGATCCGTGCGGAGCCGGTGTCCTGAGCTGAGGCCGAGCTGTCATTTGTGGGGCAGGTGATGCCTCAGTGCGACAACTGGGGAGATGCTCGGAGGATCCCGATGTGGCCACATCACGGATATCCCCCGTGATCAGTCCGTTTAACCTGCACGGCCTCCCTGGAAGAGGTACAATCACAGTCCCTTGTCTCATGGAGCTGCGGGAGGATAAATACATTCCGGACGTGAGGCACTCAGACGCAGCAGTAATCACAGCTCGTATATGCACTTAAGATAGATGAGACACGTTGGCCTGATGTGGCAGAGGTCTCATGAGATCATCTGTCTATACATCAGCAGCAAACCAGCAAGGGGACTCTGGGAGAAGCCTGGTATATTTGGATATATTGATTCTCCCTGGCTCTTGGCAAGGCTTAAAACAAGAAGACAAACATCTGCAAAAAATACCCAGCTTGAAGAGGTGCTTGTCCCTGGGAAGGGGACACATCTTCCCATCTCAGCGGTTTGTCCATTAGCACATTGCCTGCTGTCTTCATCCTTCCAGGATCGTCCCTGGAGAGGAGGCAGGGGATATTTGTAGGTTGGACATTGGATCTGGAGCCAGGCTGGGACACACAGGGAGAAGGGGGATCCGCTTGGGTGGGAAAATCTCTGTCTGCTCCTGTGCTGCCTTGTTCCTCCCCTGGTCAGCTCCACTGCTGTGAGATTGCTCCCGTTAGCCCGGCCTCATGTCACCTCATTAACTGACGACCAGAGAGCCGTGTCCTCTGCTGGCCCTTTTAGCCAGGAAATACCTCTTGGAGGGAGCAGATGGTTCATGTGAAGCTCCTTCTGTGTTCATCCCAGGTCTTGTGTCTCTGCTCTGCCTCTTGTCTGCTTCAGAGGTTTGGTTTGAGCCAACACCAGTGGTGTGTCAAAGAAGGGAAGCGAGCGATCCTGTGGTGTGATGGAGCACAGAGCCCAGCCTGAGCTACGGGCTCTGGTTGGGGTGGGATGGGATGGGATGGGATGGGATGGGATGGGATGGGATGGGATGGGATCCATGGGATGGGATCCATGGGATGGGATCCATGGGATGGGATGGGATGGCCACCATGCTGTACATGCTGCGCCACCTCACTGTCCCTCTTTTTGGTGGCCTGGTGACCCAACAGAGGTTTAACCAACCTCTTGATGGCCAAGCACCTCATCCTCCTTCCAAGCTGCAGGCCTGGGCTCCACTGTATTAACTGGAGCATTTCAACCAGCTCCAATCCTGTCGGCAGCTCAACCGTCCCCTTGTTTACTGTTGAAATAATTACTGCTTTGCCATAATATTAGCTCTGAGCCGTGACTCCATTACCATTATCGCCGGAATATTACCCATTTATTATCTCCCAGCAACCCTGGAAGATGAACACTAGGCTTCAGAGACCAATTGTTTTACAACAGACAGGATCTTGGTGTGCATTGTTTAATGAGGTAAACTACATTATAGCCGGCATTAATTTGGCTGCGGTGCTCTCCACTAAATCATTGTTAACCTGTAAATCTGCCACCGCTTTTGATACTCGTTTAATCAGCGTGTGCCGGACAGAGCAGCCGGGCAAAGGGTCAGCAATGGTCCAGCTTTGTTTGTATCACGTAGGGTATGCCAGCAGGGGAAATAAATAGGTTAAAGTGGCCATGGAGAAGCAGGACTTTGGGATGGACGCTAGTTTTATGTGAGAAGGGTCAGCAGTGGTCCAGCTCTGCTTTTATCATGTAGGGTATGCAAATAGGGGAAATAAATAGGTTGAAGTGGCCGTGGAGAAGCAGGACTTTGGGATGGACACTGGTTTTGTGTGTGGTTGTGGTGAAAGAGGGAGCTGGCACTGCCATGGGTTGCTTAAGATGAGTGTGGACACATGCGACCACCAGCGAGATCCTGACAAGAGCAGGGGGAATATTCAGCCTGTTGAGTGCCAGCAGCTTCTCCATCAGCTCCCATGGGAGCGGATCTGGCCCAGGAGAAGCCAGAATCTGGTGGAATCACGTCATGGGCTCCAGGTTGTGCTTTCCCCAAGGAATGACTAAAACTCAGCGTGACATGTGGGAAGCTTCTTTTAGCATTTCCCTTCCTGATGCACCCTGGTTCCTCCTGTTTTTTCAAAGCAATGGGAGAGTACGTACTTTTATGTGTATAAAAGTGATATTTTTGATTCCCTGCATGGTGGAAATGAACTCTTGGAGCTGATTTTGCACATTTGGCGTAGTTACCTTTAAAATATTCATCTTGGTACAAAAATAACAAGACCCCTTCCAGCTACAAATGAGGCAATGTCTTTCTCTTAAGGAAAGGGGGAAAAAAACCCTCTTGGTTTCAAGATATTCCCTAAATGCAGGTTTGCAAAGTCACATTTTCCCTGTCTGCTCCTCATTGCAGCCTGGGGAAGCAGCTCCCTGCTGCCCTAATAGGGGGCAAAAGCCTGCCTGCACCTCCAAATTTTATCCTTTGTCTTTTTCCCCCTGGTTCCTGGCCACCTTTCCCACAAAGGTGAGACCCACTGAGGAGTTGCAAATTCCCTGATCCGTGCTCTGCATGGCATAACCCGCAGGAAGAACAGGATATGTTAATATTTCTTGGCATGGTGGGACAAAGAGGACAAAACCCAACACACCAGCAGCGTCAGCTTGTTGGATTTTCCATCTCTTCTTTACTGCTGAACACAACTCCCTCCTTCCCTGATAAATGCATGGCTTTGTGTCACTCCCTGCCTGGGACTCTCCTTTCATTCATCTGGCCTGGGGAAGAGCAAGGGACGGGAGTGTCTGAGATTCCAGAGATCTCCACACAAATTAAAACCTTTTATCAGCCCCTAATAGCTGTGCAAACTAATTATATTTGGGCCAAACTTTGCCAGTGACTCCCCTGAGGTATTATTATAAAAATCTGAGCTGTGGAAATGCGTCCCCATTCTGTCAACACCAGGTCGCTCCAGCTATAGAAAACTCTGCTCTGGCTCCTTTTAGCTCCCGTGATGTGCTTTGCATAAGCTGCTGCTGTTGTTTTTGGGAAGGAGAGAGCCCGGCTGGGCTGTGTCACACGTGGCCCAGGTCTGCTGAGCCAAGGACAGGGCTGTGTGCAGGGGAATAGCACTGAAATATTTATTTGCACAAGCCCTGCCGGCCTGGCTCCGTTTGTGGCCATCAATGTGTCTTTGGGACTGTGGGTGCACAAGGATTTCCATCCTGGGACAAATGGGGTGTGGTGATGAGGATGAGGAAGGATGCTGGAGTGGTGGGGATGCTCATGCCCCAACGGGGAGGAGGTGGGAATGGGCAGCACAAGCGCATGATGGCTGTACATGGATGGTTTTCCCACTGCTGGTACCTTGCTGGGGGGCTCCTGGTGGTGTTGGAGCTGATTTCCACCCAAATTTGTTCTTTTTTTTCCTGGCATCACTTTTTTCTCTGTTCCTTGCCTTTGAGCCTTGTTTCCAAGCTTGCACAGGGCAGGGCACCAAAGACATCCCCCATGTTCCCCTACCCCACTGTCCATAGATGAAAGCAGCCCAAGGAAATGCTTTGAGCCAAACTTCCCAGTGGGGAAGTTTTTTCCAGTTTTTTGCCCTGTGTCACCATTCCCCCACCATCCTTGCGCTCCTCTTGGGGCACAGATTGCCAGCTAATGGGGCGGAGCTACTGCGAGCACTCTCCATTAATGGAGCAGAATATAAACAGAATAAAGCCTTCATTTCCCGGGCTGTGATTTCATTATTAATATACTTTACAGTTCACAGGTTGTTCATTTGCTTCCATGTTTTCTCAGCTGGTGTAATCTGCTGTGCGGAGTGAGAAGAGTCATAAAATTTCCATTTCCAGTCGAATGTGCGTCCAATTCGCCGTGAAATGTTTCTCTCTGTCGTGAATATTAAGTGCCCGAGGAGTCGGTAGCCCCAGGATTAGGCAGGGCAGGTTGCCAGCCCCTCTCTGTGTCCCAGGAGTGTGGGACAGCAGTGGGTGTAGAGAGGGAAAGGTGACAAGGCAAAATGTAGGGACTGAGGGAAGGACCATGTGGTGGAGGGAAAAGAGGAGGCGAGAAAGCGAGGACAGAGGGAAAGGGAGGAAATTGAGTGAGTGGCAAAGTGTCTTCGGGGAGGGATGTGGTGGGCGAAGTATGCTCTGACAGAACTGACCTACACTCACCTCCTTGTTTCCCTGCCCCATGACCTTGACGCTTGTCAGGGAAGATGTTGCACCAGTGTTTGCCCCAGTCTGTAAATCAGTTGTTGATGTCTGTGCTCCATCACTGCCATGGGCCTCAGGGCTGTGCCCTTCCCCTGGCCTGAATATGGGTAGAAAAAGAGTCTCCTTGTCTCTGGTGAGGCTGAGAAATGCTGCTGTGCTTGTAAGGGCAAGGAGCTGGAACGTGCTGGCAAGCCAGAGCGGCTCAGCTGCCCCGTACTGAGCTGAAGAACAGCAGTGAGCAGCCACGGAGCTGCAGCACCATCAGAGACACAGAAAAAAGGGCTTTTCACGTGAATTTGGGGAGAAAAAAAATCGTGTTCTGCTCATGTTTAACAGCCACCAGGAAATTTGTTGTGTGTTTAGGGTATTTAATGGCTTGTAGCCAAGCGGCAGCTTTGTGGGGCAGGGCAGCAGGAATCTGGGGAGTTGGGGCAGGTGGTCATGCCTTGAGGCTGGGAAGGTGGTGGGACCGGCCGTGCCATGGAGGGGTGCCCACAGCTGCAGCGCCACTGGCAGTGGGCACATCTGGCAGCACATCTGGCACGTTGCTGCAGCTGGAGGTGGTGAGGGATGTGCTCCCCAGTCGCCTCCTCCCCGGCCTTAGAGCCGCAGTGCAGGATTTGGTGTCGCTGCTGGGGAAAGGGGACAAAAAGGCAAATCGTGGTGGCATGCCCAGGCTCTGGGGGTAACTCGGGCACTGCCTGGAGCCGATGGCACTGTTTCCTTCCAACTCTTTGCTGAAATTGCTTCAGCCACAGCATTCCTCACTGCAGGGAAAAAAATGCCTCTTCCTTTCCCATCTTCTCTCGGTCGAGTCAAGATAATAATAGTCTTTTTCTGATCCCCTGAACTTTCCCATCTGCTTGGTAAAACAATGGCAATTCTTTTTCCTCCTGGCCTCTCTCTTTGTCTTCCTCTCTTTTATTTTTATTCTCCTACAGTATAATTTAAAGCCAGAGCAATGCTGTAGCCCATGGGTTTTTCCCCTTCCTGTGACACACTGCTGTTATTTAAAATGGCTTTTCCCTTGCAGAGCAATGCCTCTCGCTGCCCTCCCAGCTCCTGTAGCAGGGCCAATACCTAAACAGAGGCCTGAGGAGGGGATGATGGACTCAAGAAAGGGGGCTCAGCCCAGCCTCCAATCCCCCAGTCTCAACCATCCATCCCTGAAATTCCTGTCACAACCTCCCCATCCACCCTCCCCAGGCTTAGGGCATCCTCACCAGCCCCCCAGAGCCCCAAACCCATCCAGCTCATCACCCCTGCATTTCCCTGGCTTCTCTCAATAAGCCACAATACTGCGAGTGATCCTGCAGAAATGGAGACATCAGTGCCATAAAACACGAGGGACAGAGCAAGGCCACTGGGCTGGAAAATAGCGTGTCTGAAAAAATAAAGACGGGATAAAGATGATGGAGAGGCGACAGCGAGTCTCACCCTGCCATGATTCAGATGGCTCCGGGGGGTGAAGAGTGGTCAGGGGGTCCCAGGGGAAAAGGGGGGATGGAAAATATCACCCATTTGTAGAAAGTCATGGCAGCGACAGAGTCCAGGCTTGGCATGAGCTGCCTGCAGGGATATGCGTGGAGAAGGGAAAGTTTCCCAGATCCCCATGACTTCTTGCCAGCACTGGGGATGGATTTAGCTGGCACTTGATGCTTATTTTTTTACTCTAATGCCATTATGCCACTTGCTTCCCATCTGAGGGATATTTCCCTAATGCGGCTGAAATACAGCTTAACCGAGGTTACAGCCATTTAACGCTTTGCGTCGCAATTGCTTCTTAAGAGCTTGTCCTGCGGAGAAAGCCTTGGGGTTTAAATTTCCAGCTGGAGGGACCCTTCGGTCCTGGCTGCCAGCAGCTCTTTTTCGCACAAATCCAGAGGAAAGCGGGGTGCCTTGAGTTTAAAAGGGCTTGGGAATGCTTTCTCCTTCTCCTGCATGGCAATGCTGTCGCGTGGAGTGGTTGGGAAGGGATGTGGCAGATCTCCCGTGGAATTCTTTTGGGTTCTTTGCAAGGCACCTGCAGATAGCAGGCAGGAGCAACCTCGGTTCTTGGTGCCTCTCTCCTCGCCAAGCCCCGTGCACCACAGCTTCTCCTGGAGCCAGCGAGGAAGCTGCCAGAAATGGGATTGGCTCCAGAGGAGCCAAGTTGAGACAGGATTTAATGGAGGAGCAGCGCTCCCACAAACAGGATGCGTGTTTGAGCGATTTTCTCCGGCAGCATCTGTCGCTCTCCAACATCTTGGTACCATTGCAGCAAATTATTTAACCACTACCTACTGTACCCCATCTGTTCGGCAGCCCCTCCACATGGATGGGGCCCTACTTCCCACCTTTCCAGAGGAGCTCACCGGCAAAGGCTGAGCGCCAAACAACAGGACAAATTAAATCAAAAGCACAGCTTCGGCACCCAGGGGGAAAATGCACATCAGCTTTGACTTATTGCATGGCGCACGCTTACAAGAGAGAAGCAGCGGCTTTTGTCACTGCAAGGGGCCATGAAAAATGAATTAGGGCCGCTGCTGGGAGAGGGCACGCAGGAGAATCTTTCATTCCGGCAACGCTGTCCTCTCTCACCTTGGAAGCAGCTACGGGGAAAAATCACAGGGAGGAAGGAGTAAGGAAAGAAAAGAGAGAGGACTTTGTGTTGGGCATCTCGTTGGATGCCCTGGGCTGTGGGAGAGAGTATGGGAGGAAGAGTGGTGCCAAGAGCAGCACTGGTGCTCGAGCAGGAGCACAGCGCTCCTGGGAGGTGCTGTCTCCTCAGGAACTCTCTGGGAAGGGCTTGGCTCTGTGGGAGCCTCGACATTGATTTTCGTGTACCTTTTGCATTTGTTCCTGCAAGGAGGCAGAAAAGCTCCATGAGAAGTGGCTCCATGCCAGTCACAGCCTCTGCCGAGCATCTGTCCCTCCCAGTGTCACCACAAGGGTCACCCTTGCCTTTCCAGGGCCAAGGAGGAAGGGTGCGGCTCATGCTGGTGATAATGGGTGGGTATCATTAACAACAGCAGCCCTCTAACGAGCCCTGCACCCATCTTTGCTGCAGATCTGACACCACTTAAGCTCTTTGTGAACTGCAGCCACTGCTAATTTGCTCTAACAGGGTGGCACATGCCCTCTGGACCTTTTCCTGGGGTTCAGTGTCCTTACCAGCACCCCAGGAGGAGGCAGGGGCTGGGAGAGGCTGAAGACAGTCGCTGCCACTTTGCTGAGCCTTGAGCTGCCTCTGAGCTCTCCCTCGCACGGAAATAAAAGGGCTCATTCTTTATTCGACTCATTTACTCCTGAGTTAGAGCCTCGTTCAAGGGTGGTTGGTCCCCGAGTTGTTTTGTTTTGTTTCTTTAAATATTAATTTCCATAATCCATTTATTTCCCAAGGAACTACTTCTTGCAAACAAAAGGTTTAATGCTCCTCTTTTATTCCCGGTAACAAATAAGTTGTCTGAGACGTGCAAACATCCTGGCAGCAGCGAGCCGTGCGCCGGCTGACGCCACAAACCGCGCTAAGGATGCGCAGGGATGGGGGAGACGCACCCCGGAGGGATCACGGGTGCCACAGCAGCATCTCCCTGGAGATGCTCGCCCAGAGAGGGAGGGCAGCGAGCCTGGGAAGCCCCCGCAACCCGGGATTCCAATCTTTTGCGTGGAGGCGTCTCTGACATGCCTTTTTGAGATGGAAGATTTGAGAGCCGAAGGCCGGGAAGCACAATAGAAGATAGACTGCTTGTACCTCATTGTCTGGAGAATAGATGGGCTGCAGGCTCCCGGAGAATAGGAGCTGCCACTCAGGTGGCTTTAATAGAACAGGCGGCAGATAGATTTCAATAAAAGAAATGAGTATAAATATTGTTAGCGGAGAATAGAGGGAAAGTGAAAAAGATCTTGTTTAACGAGTCACAGTGGGAAACTTTCAAGGACTTTTAAGCTAAAAACTCTTCACAATTGTGCTGTAATGGACAGCTCAGGCGACTTGGCTGTGCTGCATAGCATTGGTGGGGCGAGCGGAGTGGGCAGGTGTCCCCGAAACACCGCGGGGGAGGGCACAGCAGGGAATCGGAGCCTGGTTTGGGCTGGAAGGGACCTTGAAGACCATCTCGTTCCAATGCCCTGCCATGGGCAGGGTCACCTTCCACTAGACCAGGTTGCTCAGGGCCCCTGTGCCTTGCGTTGGCTGTCTCTGGAGCTGGTGCCAATATATTGACCATATGTGACCGCAGGCTGAGTGACCAGGAGATGTGGTGGCATCGGGAAGGTCTCTGCAGGTCACACGTCGCAGTGACTAGTGAGGTGTGTTTCATGTGCCCACTTAATAGTTAAATATCAGAGTTGTTGTGTGAGATTCGAGCCCCAAGGGTCATCTCAGGCATGCACTGAGCTGATGGAGCCACAAACGTGGGTCCTGTCTCAGTTCTACCTCTGCTTTGAGCAAGAAGTTGAAGAAAATATCTTTCCTGGCAGCAAAGAGTGGAGGTTTGGCTGCAGAGCCGCTGCCTCTGCGACGGCTCCGCATTGGGATGTGCCTGCCAAAATCCCCATGTCCTGAGCCTGTGGTCAGGGGCAGCCAGAGATGGGACCTTCTGAAACAGTCACCTGTGCTCATGTCAGCACAAAATCAGGCCTGGGAGGGTCCTCCATCACATCTTGAGGCAAAACTCAAGGCACTATCGGCTCACCTGTGCCCCAGAGATTTGGAAGGGTAAGGGAAGGCACAGCACTGCATGGCCACGTGCAAAGAGAGGCTCGCACAGCCCCAGGGAGGAGGGGACACTGATACCAGTGCGGGAGAAGGACTTTATGTCAATGGCTTTATGGCCACCCCTCTCCCTCAGCCTGTGCTGCCGCACACAAGGAGCAAAATTGGCTGCGAGAGTTCCCCCAAATTCAATGTAAGGGTCCAAGAAAGGAAAACATGATGTTTTCCCTGTCTTTGGTGACACCAGGCACAACTGGCAGTGGTCACCACCCCTGGGGTGTGAGGATGAGGAGGGACCCCAGATTGCAGCAGTGGAGGAGCTCCTGCCAAGCTCCCTCATCCCTGAGCGCCGCGCAGTGCCAGGCAGCGAGTGCTCCATCCCCGGGGGCTTCGCACAACATCAGGCCATGGAAACACATTAATTAACATGGAAAAGCATGTCAGAGGGAAGATTTCCTTCCTTGTCATCGGGAAACTTCAAAAACAGAGTGGCTTGGCCCCATGTAAGCACGGCACAGACTCTGATATGCTGTGTGCCCGTTTCTGGGGTGACGGTCCTTCTTCTGAAGGCTTGTGAACATGAAGAGCAGGAGGTTTGTACCCTGTACCTCATGTAGGTGTGCTTCCTAAAGGGATTGCTCATCCAAGGGAGGTCACAGATGGAAATGGGCTGGAGTCTGTGGTTCAGTGATGCAATATTCGCAAGAGGAAAAGAGGAGTTTGTCTGGGTCGATAGGGTAATCTTAAAAAAAATCTTTTTTTTAATGATTGCACTGGATGGGTTCCAGCAGGTTAATTACCCCTAATCTCTGTCCACTGGAGCATGGCAGCATTAAGCTGGCACAGGGGGGTTGAAAAGAGGGGGTGCACGGAAAGGGGGCTGCCCTAACTGGGGTCATTCACCTGATCAAACAAAAATGAGAAAGGGAATTTCATAAATGCCTGAACTTTGTTCCTGATGTGTTAATTGAGCCATCCGGAGAGGGTAATACTGGTTAATAAGAGGTGAAGCAGACACATCCCCCAGTTTGGCTGGGGCATGTACTGGAGGCAGCCTTAGCTCTTGTTTACCCACATACCTGGGGCTGTGTCATGCCTCCTTTGAGAGGATTTGGGGTGACTTTGGGTGATTCCTCCCCCACATCCTTCCCCATCTGCTCTGATTCTATTAAATCCCTCATCCTGTACTTTTCCTCTCGCTGCTGCATGAAGGAGAGGTGAAGCGGGTCTCGGATGCCAACAATTCTCTTATTACCTTTGTGTGTTTTATTTATTTACCATAAACTGTTATAGGATGGCCATCAGCACCGCATCGGGGTGACGTTTGAAATATATGGCCCTCGGGTTTAGTGCGTCACTCGGAGCCGGGAGTCTGGGCGATGTTAATTTTTATTGCCAGAAGTAGCCATAAATTGATAGTTGAGAATTGCTGTAGGGACTGTAATTAACTAGTTACTATTTCACCTCCAAAAGGAGCAATGTTTCACGCTCTTACTTTTACTTATCTGGAATCAGCTGCTGTCAACATCCACTGAAGCCCGTATAAAGATTTATAGACCTTGGAGGTAAATATTGACTAATGGGCAGCTTGGCTTAATGTTCACCTTGAAGGACAATAAATTGTGCTATTGATTGAAGCGAGATGTCAATATCTGCATTGTTGTAAACATTTTAATAAAATTATCTCCATAAAATATTCTCCTTCTTTGGCTGATCCCGGCTAGTGGGATCAGTGCCTGGAAAATGCAGCGGCGCAGTGTAGTGGGCAGGGCAGTGCTTCGGGATCAGTGGACTTTGGTCATCCAGACACCAAACCTGTCGTGGGGCCATTGCTGAAGTTTTGCCTTTGGGATTTCGAGGTGAAAATGTTGCAGCCCTGGGTGGCTGGGATGGCTCAGCTTGATCTGTTGGTATGGACACAGGAAAGAGCTCCAAGGAAGCTTTTTCAATGGCACCACAGGCAGCCTTCAGCCAGGGAAAGCTGTGAGTGGTGTCCTAGAGACCTGAACATGGCTGCAACAGTGAGCCAGGGGACAGTGGCATGTAATTAATTTGGGAACATGTGTTCGCTTTCTGGTGAGTTATTATCTTGTCAGAGGCTCAATGGAAGCAAATGGGGAGGAGGAGTCAGAAGGGAGATGAGTTGGGATGGGAAAACGAGAAGTGAGGGAAGGAGGAAGGCATGGAGGGAGGATTATGGATGCGGGAGGGATCTGCCCTCACCTCATCGCATCCGTGCCGGGTGGGACCCCAGGCACAGCTTGGCCATCTGTGGGATCTGCTTTGGTGCTCCGTGCCACACCAGGACCTCGCCTCTGCGGCTCCTCCACTGCCTCGACAGCCAGGCTTCCCTTCCCCGAGGGGATCATGGAGATCAGCAGGGCAGGTCCTAAACAGTGCATGGTGGTCTGTGCACAGCCTCCTGCTCACTGAGCACAAGGATTCAGGCTCTGCTTTTCCATCTCCACGGCTCACACTGGGTTAGTTCATCATCCTTGGCTGATGAGCAAGGATTACACTTGTGCCTCGTCCGTGGCTGTTCCATTTCTGGCCTGTATTATATTATTAGTATTAATAATAATAATGATGGGTGCTGGCTGTGCTGGTTTTCTAGCTCCTGAGGAGATGAGAGAGCTCTCCATTAATTCCTGCAATATTTCAGCTCCTAATTGTGCTCAGGCAGAGACAGTCTTGAAAGTTCCCACCATCAGTTCAGGCAGAGAAAGGACTCTGGGAAAGCTCCTGGAGCTGCAGGGCTCTGGCCAAGCCTTACCCTGAGCACCCCCAAGCTCCAGGTGCTTTCCAGGGGGTGATCCCACAGAGTGAAGCAGCTTTATGGATCCAGTTTTCCTACAAAGCCACTTCTATGGGAGAGGACGGGGGGGATGGTGTGTTAGTCACTTGGTGTCACCTGCTTCACCGTGGGCAGGGATTCTTTATCTCACCTAAATCTTTGGGATGCTGTAGCTGGCACTAAGGAAGCAGGATCTGGCCAGAGCCTCTAGCAGGGGTGGTATTCCTAAAGGCTATTGTCATCTGAGCATGACTTACATCAGGTTGTGCAGGGCAAAAGCAAGAATCAGCTCCAGCTCAGAGCGTCCTGTCTCAGTCTGGGGCAGGCTCCGTTTGGCTGTAGCCAAATTCCCACCGATGCCAGACCCTGAGTCCCTGAACTTCACGCTCTGCCTCTCCATCAGCTGATTACTGCGCACGTGTCTCAGACTTCAGTGCGACGCAGGCACGGAGGAATCCTTCATCTCCCAATTTCCTGAGCTTTTGCAGGTGGAAATCTGACCCTCTCAGTTACTTTGATGAAGTCTTTAGCTGGGGAACAAAATGCACTCGAGCTGCTTTGCTCCCTGATCAAACCAGGGACACAAATTATGGCTTGACTATGGCAAGAGCTAATTCTTGCCATCTGCGAGCCGACTCCGGAACTTGGGAAAGGGCCTTTGGTTAGTTGGGAAGCAGTGTTATCTGAGCGTTTGCACAACCCGGAGTCAGATTTGTGCACGGAGCGTCTGAAGGCCACTGGCTGTGTCGTTGCTTTATCAGCAGGCAGCGCTGTGCTACAGAGAAGCTGATTCTAGGTCAGCCACAAAAGGGATTTTTTTTTTCCCCCTCTCTCCTTTTTTTTTGCAGTGCCGCAGGGCCGCTGGGTGTAACGCTGTAATTTGTGTGTCTCCAAAGGATATTGATTTTGGGGTAACGCCTTCATATCTTACCCTTCAGTTGCGTTAAGTACTGATGAGCTCAGCGGTTTGCACCACGAGCCACTCGGGTGGGAATTTCAGCACAGGGCTGGGGACACTGGTGGATGTCTGCAATTCATCAACAGGAAAACTCACTTCACCCCATTCCGAAGCTCACGGGGCTGCCTTCCCAGTTAGGTCAGCCTGAGAAGGTGGGAGGCACACATTTGTGCACAGGGCCCTCGGTTCAGGGAGCAGCGGGCACGCAAAGTCCCGGGGATGCTGTGTGGAGGTGGCAGCTGCGAGGTCTGGTGCAGGCAGAGAGAGCCAAGGTGCGATTTCATCTCGGCTGAGCATATTTGCGCTAGTTTGGGCTTACAGTAGTGGCACCTGGAAGTGCAGCAGCGGGATCCTGGCAGGTGTGTCCAGCTGTTCCAGGGCATTACAGGAAAACCATCGGTGCTGGCTCGGGTCTTTCCACGGTGGGTGGTGGAATCTGACTGCGCTATTCCTGCAGCGCGGGAAGAGGTGCTGTAAAAGCATCAGCCGGTGGGATGCGGGCGGTGTGTGCCCCGCGGGGAGCCTCCCACGTGTGGATTTTGCATGCATTTGTTAGGAGTGGGATGCACACGGTTGGCTGGCCAAGCGCAGCGAGTTGTGGCCCATTAGGTCACACCGGCACAGACAGCGGTACCTGGGTGGGAAGTGAGGGCTGGCCGAGCTCACGGCATCCCCCTGGGGACCAGGGACCTGTGCTTGGCCTCTCTGCCATTGGCACTCACTCCCAGAAACAGCTGTCCAGAGCTAATTTATTTCCTAATGCTGCAGCAATGTTAATTTATAAATTACACTGGTAATTCGAGCTATTATTAATTTCAGATGGTGTAGGGCAAGCCTAATTAAAATATGACACCAATTGCCACACATATGTACCAAGGACTACCATTTAAAATTTATAGGAATATTAAGTGTGACACAGGGCTCGGAGATGCTCTGTGCAGTAATTACAGCATCCAGGCTGCGGGAGATCCAGTGGGGAGATGTAAACAACAGGAAAGGGAGAAGTTGTCCCTGTTTTGGGGGCTGCAAAAAGTCATTTTTTGCTGCTTGTTTAGGGGGAGAACCCGGGGATTCTTGTGCCCCAGCCTGCTCCTGGCCAGCCAAGCACTGTGTGTTTCCAGGAGTGTGTCAAAATAAAGAGAGCTCCTGCAACAAATGGGGGCTGCAAGATGCAAGAGTGAAGGAAATGCCACCGATTGTATTTTTCTGGCTTTGAGTGAAATCAGAAACTGTGCGGCAGCCTGGATGGGGAAGAGGGGCCCCCCCAGAAATGAGCCTGGAGTGGCACAGGGATGAAGTGTTTCAGCTAAAGGGAGGTGTTGGCACTGCCACTAACAGGAGTGGACTTGCTGTGAATTAACTGAAGCTGAAAAATTAGAGAGGGGTGTTCATGTGAGGTGAGCCTGGAGGCACCTCCCAGCAGGGGAGACGTGCAGAGGTGACCTCAGGTCATCTTGCAGGGGGCAGCTTAGCCCACTCTGCCCACCCTGAGCACCTCGGGGACATTATCTCCAGCAAGTGAGGCCAGAGCTGCCACAGCAGTCCAGCGTTTGCAGAAACCTTTCTGGCAAGGATTTTCTTGGGATGGAGGGGCACAAGAACAAGGGCATTGCAGGCTGGGTGTCCTAGTGCAGCGTGACAAGCTCACAGATGGTGACCAGCTGACAGGCACGGGTTTGTTGTGCCTCCCCATCGCTCAGGGCCCTCTGTCTCTGCCTCTGCAGCCGTGGGCTTCATCAGCGAGGATGAGTACCTGGAGATCACGGGGATCACACGGGAGCAGTCGGGAGAGTATGAGTGCAGCGCCTCCAACGATGTCTCAGCGCCCGTCGTCCAGCGAGTCAGAGTCACCGTCAACTGTGAGTCCCTGGGGGCCATCAGGGGACAGGGGTGGGGCTGGAGAGGGTCACCGTGCTGCCCCCCAAGGGAATGGCACTTGGAAGCACAGCACACAAAGGCCCCAGAGTGAGACAGGCGGCAGCAGTTTTTCTGAGCAGGTGGTGTTTTGCCCTATTTTCCCCTTCTTTTCAAGCTCCGTTTTTTTCCCACCACCTCCTCCTCAGCTGTCTCCGTCAACCTGGGTTTTCCGCCCGTGGAGAGATGCTGTGCTGATAACCTCTGAGGAGAGGAGAGAAGTGAGCAGTAAATAGAAATTTTTTTTTTTCTCATTAGAAAAAATGAGAGAGAGGAAGAAAGCAGCATATTTCATGCTTAGACAGATGTGAACACCCTCCTAAACCCCTCTCTGGTCACTCCATTACCTGGACATGTGGCACTCCTGAGTTGGGGGGCTCCTGTTTTTGGAGGATCACCCCCATGAGCCTGAAAACCCCTGGACAGCAGCACCAGAGTGGCAGGAGCTGAGCACGGGCTCAGAGATGATTTTGGCTCCTTTCCACATGCAGAGTGAGAAAGGAGAAGTATAGGAATCCCCAGGGCTACCTGGCGCTGACCCCAGGTTTCCCATCTTCCCGCAGACCCGCCGTACATCTCGGATGCAAAGAGCACCGGGGTGCCGGTGGGGCAGAAGGGCATCCTGCTGTGCGAAGCCTCCGCTGTCCCCTCCGCCGACTTCCAGTGGTACAAAGATGACAAGCGGTAAGAGCCTGGGGGGACAACAGGGGGGAGGACACCAACCCCACGTGCGCTGCACCCAGTGCCAGTGGCTTCAGCTCATACCCCTTGGCACATTTTGGATACCGAGGCAGGTCCCCGCTACAGCAGCAGGTTGTGCTCGTCCGGGGCAAATCCAGGCATTCCAGCAGGCAGGCAGCATCCACAGCGGGAGCTGCCACCGCCCAGGATCTGTTAAAAGCTTTCTATTTAACTCATCATGTTTGTGGGGAGGGATTTTCCCTCTTTCAGCCCCCACTGGGGCAGGATCACTGCTGCCCGTGCCTCCGTTTGAAGGTGTCATGGTAAATCCCTGCTTGGGTGAAGCATAACAGCCAAAATGGATATTGGCAGCACAAATCCAGGCACTTAAGAGTGGATGAAACCTCTGTCATCTCTCTAAACACTTTGGCCAGAAGGCAGCTCTTGGAAAGGCAAAAGAAATGTGGTGTCGGTCAGGAGACAGGGTTTGCTCTGCCTCAGAAACAGCCTGCCCTGCTTTGGGGTGAAAATGGACCTTTTAGGTCAACTGGCAACTTCGGTATCTTGCCAAAGCAACAGCACAGGGGCATGGCTGGGGAATGAGGAGTGAAGCAGCACAGCCCAGGGTAGGTCCCGCTCTGGAAAAAATCCCTCTCTCTGACCCCGGGCAAAGTGGTTTTAACCAATTTTTGCATTGTTTACCCCTGGAAAGCCCCGAGGGGCCATGGTGTGGCCAAACACAGGACAAGCCACACTGGTCACTGAGAAGGAGAGATGTTTTAGCCAAAAAGATGCTCCAGAAGCTGGAGGGCAGTCTGAGTCTGCCTGCCTCGCCCGGTGTGGGAGGAAAGGAGCAGCAGAGTGTACAAAGCTGCGGATGTTTGTGTGGCAGATGAAAGGCTCCGCTCAGAACTAGGTCAGATCACGAGGGCCTGCGGAGCAGCGGCAGGAGCAGGCTCAGCCCGCCTGATCAGCACCCAGCATGGATCAGAATGGGAATCCGGCACTTCCCGGGAGGAATTAGCAAGGAAAAGAGCAGCGGGAGCTAAGCAGGATGGGGACACCAGTGCAGGGGAGTCCAAGCACTTGGTTACTGCTTCAGCATTTGAGAAGCCTCCCCAGCGTGGTGGGCACCCATCGCATCACCCGTTGGGGACACACACACAGGGGTGAGGAGAGAGGAAGGTCAAAGAGGACATCCTGCAGAGCAGGGAGGACCGAGGACATGAGAGGGAAGTCAGGCTCTTCTGTAGGGTAGGAATGAGCCTTTCCCAGATTCCCTTCCCAGGCATGGGAGCATCCCTCTTTCTGCACAGCACTTGGCAAGTCCCAGCACCATCCAGCAGCTCTGCAGCAGCGAGGATGCCTCTGGTCAGCAGTGGGGTGGTGTGGGCTGGCAGCTGGAGACCCAGCAGAGCAGCATCCATCCCTTATCTCTCCCAATACCTTCCCTTCTCCCAAGCTCAGTGTCCCCACTCAAGGGAAGTACCAGGGGATAACTGGGCATGGAGAATCGCAGGCACTTCTCCTCCTGACACCACCCCCATGACCTCCCATTCCTCTTTTCTCCCAGGCTGGCTGAAGGACAGAAAGGGCTGAAAGTGGAGAACAAAGCCTTCTTCTCCAGACTGACTTTCTTCAACGTCTCCGAGCAGGACTACGGCAACTATACCTGCGTAGCCTCCAACCAGCTAGGGAACACCAACGCCAGCATGATCCTCTACGGTGAGTAGGGCTGAGGGAATGGGCCAGGAAGGGGAAATGGCTTCACAGTGACATCACCAATGGGAGAGACACGAGAAGACACACATGTCTTTCGGGGGAGATGTGTATTTGCTGTAGATCCTTTCTGCCCCTGGCATGCGGGCTGGAAGTTGTGGTGAGTCCAGGGAAAGTGGAGAGCCTCCAAACTTACCTCCTGGTTCAGGTCCTGTGACTCACACCATTCAGAGGTGTCTGGCACTGTGTTTGGGGTCTGCCATGAATGCAAAGTTAGGAGCTGGCTGCAGGTTTCCGTCTTGCTCTGATGAGTACCTAGGAGAGTCTCTTTGTGAAGGTATCCCCCTGTGGTGATGGGTGGGAGGGGAGATGGAGCTCAGGGTCATTGCTGCCCCATTCCCATGTGAGATTAAACAGGCCTCCTGCTCCATCACCTTCCAGGTCATGTTTTCTGCTCCTGCCAAGCAAATAAATCCTTATTGGCAATGCCAATGGAGGTGGGATGGTGTGGAGGGCAGGGAGGAGGAGAAGGTCTGTGCCCTTGTCCCAGGACTCTTGTCCCTGCATGCTGGAGCTGGGATGAGAGCAATGCATCCCTCTGACACTGCTCATGGCTGGGAAGGGCTGTGATTGACATATTCAAGCCTCTTCAGGTGGCAGCAAGGCCAGAGCAGGGGCTGTGCTCTCCAGGAGTCAGAAATGGATGATGGATCTCATCCCTGGGCACTGGGGGGGATATTTCCCTGCTTGGGGATATTTCCTGCTGGGCTATGCGGTGTGTGATTCTCACAGCTGAACCATACACGAGAAGTGGGGACTGGGGACCTCCAGCCTCTCCTGATATCACCCCAACATTGTCCTCCTCCTTGCCATCTGGTTGTTGGCCTGGTCATCTCCTTGACTCTTGTTTTTGTACAGTCAGAGGGGAGTGGAGCAGAGGGACAGATGAGCCTTCCTTGTCCCCAGCCCCCCAGGGCAGGCTGTGCCCCTGGCCATGCAAAGTGCCCCGGGATAGGGAGCAGTCCCACAGTCTGTGCTGGGTTTTGGAGTGTGCCAGGGCAGCGGAGCACGGAAGGTGTGTGGAGACCCTGGGAAGTGCTGTCGACATCTTGGGGAGGGGCTGGATGGATTCCAGGGGAGCAGCTTGTTCAAGGAGAGTAGAGAACGTTGGGCTTTGCCAGGGGCCACACCACAGCCGTGGGGTCAGGGTGGCATCACAGGATAGGCTTGTCCTCCCTGAGTTGTGACAGAGGAGTTCATCCCATCCTGGGTGTCAGACCCATTTGTGCACCCAGTGAAGCCCAAGCTGTGTGTGATGAACATTTACCTGTGCTAAGCCATGATTAGCGTTGCTTAGGAACTATCTCAGTTCTTTTCCCCACCAGCCTTCCTGGTAATTCAATAACTCCATGTTTTAGGGATAACAACACCCCTGGCACTGCAGAGCCACCCAGGCCTGGCTCCATCCGTGCTGCAGGCACAGGGTGGCCATGCCAAGTGCCCAACACTGCCTGAGCCACATCCTTAGCTGTGATGTTGCAGCCTTCTGATGGGTTTATGAGGTTAAAATCTTAATTAGTGTGGGTCTTCAGTTTGGTATCTGCAGATCCAGGCTGGATGAACAGCCCAAAAGTAAAGATGGCATCTCCTTGCTGATGAGTTCCTAGTCCTTTGGTTTCTAACCCATTTGTGGGACTTGTGCTGTGATGGCTGTGTCGGGTGGGAGGCAGGGAAGCATCCCATGAAAGTCTAAGCTTATTTTATGATCCCCCCCTTAGCTTTGTGGTCTGAATGTGAATCCCATCAGGGAACGAAATCAGAGTTCTTTGACCACCCATAATTTCCATAAAGCCGCATTGATCGAATGATTCACTCAGTCTTTAATAATTGAGTCCCCTTGGGGGGTGACAGCTCCCTGAGGGGACACTGACATGTGGGAGCCCCCCACCTCCTGGTGCAGGGCTCCCCAGCACCCCCAGGAACAACCCCTCCCTAATTATCAGCAATGGGATGGCCCCGAGCATCACAGGGCTGAACTCACCCATCCCTAAGCAACCAATGTCTTCTATCTGGGGATTAATGTGTCTTTATTTATCGTAATGAAAGATAAGAGGGAAGTGGATGCAGTGGCTGCGTTACCTGCGCATGGGAAATGTCTCTTCTGTGAGGTTTTGGGGGACAATTTTGTGAGTGGTCCCTTTTCCCTGAAGCTGAGTGAGTGTTTTGGAGTTTTCCCCCCACAAATGGAGGTTTAATCCATGCAGGTACCGTGACATGAGCCTTTTTGGGGTTGTGCAAGAAGCTAATGTAGCATTCATCTTTTAATCCTTTTTTTAATCTAATTTTTCAGGGAGGTCAACTAGTGCTTTATTTAACATGTAGCACTCGTTATTCCAGACCTGCCGCTTCATTCAGCGGCTCATTTGGTGCTGTCTGGGATGTGATGGAGTGCTCAGGGAAACCACATCGCTCTGTGGAGCTGGGGGAAAAAAAACAACCCTCTGCTTCTCACCCATCACACAGTCCATGTTGCTCCCAGAGGCAGCTGTCAGGCAATAAATCCATTTGGGATGTGCAGAATAAGCAAGAGGGATGGGCCCCGAACTCACAGGGGAGCGGTGAACCCCCAAATCCCCCAAATCCCCCAAATCCCAGCCCCTGTGCTCTGCCTTCTGCACAGGGTGCAACTACAGGCTTTGCCAGGTCTGAGATCCCATATTCAGCTCATCTCAGGTTCCCTCCGAGATGAGGGGACCATGGCCCCACAGCAGCGGGGTGTGATTTGGGCAGCAGATCCCATTTCTACCCCACCCACTGGTTTTCCCACCCCAGGTCCAAGGGCAGGCTGAGGGAGGTGTCTCGAGCCTGCACTTTCCATTGCCCTTTTGCCTTAACTTTCACTTGTTCTTTAATTTTTAGAAGAGACAACTACCGCTCTGACACCCTGGAAAGGTCAGTAATTCGGGGGTCCCCCACAATGCCAGTGCTTCCCCTGCTGTTCCCCTTGGGCCCCTCTGGCTCCCACAACTCATCTCAGCAGGAGCCGCAGCATCCACCACCTGGATCTCCTGCCCCACAACCCCATTGCTTTCACTGGTGTAGGGATGAATTAGGGCTTTCTTAGCTGCCCTCCCTTCCTGCCCCCTCCCTGCCAGCCTCCTGTGCCTGTCTGGTGGTGGTCTGTACCCTCTGCATGCCTGTCCCCATCCCATGGTGTCCTGCTCCCTTCCCATTGCCAGGGCAAAACCAGGGATGTCTTTGGGCTGCTTTCCCAGTGCTGTGGTGTAAGTGGGTCTTGTGGCAGGTCCTTCCTCCTCTGGGATGCTTCCAGTGCCATTTTTATGGGATGAGATAGGGGTGGACAGGCATTTGGTCCCCTTCCTGCTGTTATTCCTGGCCAGGACAGCCAGCTCTCTGCTGTGCAATCTTACTGTCAGGCCAACTGTCCTGGTGTCATCTCGATTTTGGGGTGGCTTCATTTGTGGTGAATTGAGCAGTCACTCCTTGGGATGATTTGTAGACATCTGTGGAGGCAGTGTGTGAGATCTGGATTTGGTGCCTGGATTTGTGAGGTGTGAGCTGGCTGAGTGTGCTGGAGAGTGTTACTGGTGGGAAACCGGATGGTTACTGGTGCTCGGTGCCCCGGTCAGGGTTTGAAGTGAGGGGACATGTCCCGGGGTTTTGAAAGCAGTTGTGAATCAGACCCTGTGGTCAGCCCTGCTCCAGCAGGACACCAGCGTGGATGCCTTCCTGAGGTCTCTTCCCACCTTAGTCTTCTCCTGGGCCAACTATTTGGTGAAAAAATCGGTGTTTTGGTGAAAGCCATTGGCTAAGACACCCTGCATATCCTTCCCACAGTGAGCTTTGAACTCTTCACCCCCTGTGCTCCCCAAAGATGGGTGGGCTTGGCTCTTCTTGACCACCCTCCTCACCCCATCTCCCTGAGGAGGTCTGGGCCCATGTCAAGCCCTACAGAGACTCTGGAGAGGTGCAAAACACCAAGTCCTCAATGTAGTGCTGCTGGCAGAGTCTCTGCAGGGTGGGCAGGTGG
This sequence comes from Origma solitaria, assembly GCA_013397895.1. Taxonomy (NCBI): domain Eukaryota; kingdom Metazoa; phylum Chordata; class Aves; order Passeriformes; family Acanthizidae; genus Origma; species Origma solitaria. The sequence goes on along the minus strand of VZRL01001512.1, from coordinate 768,654 downwards.
TTACTGTCCCTCCCAAGGGACACCAGTGGGGAACAGGGTGGTCGCCCTGGGGTGGGCAGAGTGTGCTGGGAAAAACTCTGATCTCCCCTATGAGTGTGGCCGGAAACTCGGACAAATTTGAAGGAGGGTGAAGGGGACTGAGGGAAGTTGGATGGTGGTGATGAGCAGGGGCTGGGCTTGGAATGGGGACATAGGGCTGAAAAGACACCACAGGGGGATCTTGTCCCAAAGACCAGCTTTGGTGGGGACAGGGACAGCTGTTCCCATGTTCTTCAGGACAGTGTGGATGGAGAGGGACACCCGGAGAGCTCCACCACAGAGCAATCCCACCACGTGCAACACCACCGGGGCCCCACATAGCGCGATTTCGTTGGTTTTGCTCTTTATTTCACGGTTTCTGTTATTTGTTGACTTTGTGACCAACCCCGCGGGCGTTCCTGTCCCTTCCCACCCCACAGGCCCCGGCGCAGTGCACGACGGCAACAACGGCGCGTGGCGGCGAAGCGGCTGCGCGTGGCTGCTGCTCCTCCCGCTCGCCCACCTCGCCCGCCAGTTTTGACCCGAGAGCCGGCCCGCGGAGTAGCGGCGGCGACGACCACGGCCAGCGAGTGCAAGCAGAAAGGAGAGAAAGAATAGAAGAAGAAGAAGAAGAAGAAGAAGAAGAAGAAAGAAGTGTTCACTGTTTCCGAAAATAATCATAAGAATTGAGAGAGTATCCGGCCAGGCCACCTGGGGGAGGGGGAGAGAGGAAAAACACGCAAAAAAAAAACAAAAAAAAAAAAAACCAAACCACAACGGGAATTTGGAATGGAGAGAAAAGGGGAAAAATTAATAATCCAAGGCTTCCTGCTGAAGATGCAATGCGACTGAGTCTTTTTTCTTTTCACCCTAATTTTTTTTGTCCCCTGCCACTTTTTCCCCCTGTTTTCGCCATTCTCTGCCACGGGCCAAAGCGGAGGATGGATGGGGCCATCAGAGGATGGCACTTGCCCCCTGCCCCGTCCTCTTCACCGCCCCTGCTCGCCTGCTCCCTCCCGTGGGACCCTCCATCCAGACACACCGGTTTTCTCCTTTGCTGAGATTTCCCCGTCTTCTCATGGACTGTGCCGCCATTTGTGTTTCAGAATATATATATATATATCTATGTATACATATATATATATGTATAGATATATAGATCTTCAACAGTTACCACACCACAACGAAGGGAAAGGGAGGAAGGAGACCGGCGTCGAGCCACGTTTTCATCGTACCATCCGCGGACATCGTGAATGATAAGGGATTTTGAGTCATGGTTAATTTTATTAATTGTATTTTCTGATACGAGCCTAGAACTCTTAGTTCCNAACACACTGCCTAGAGTAAATTGAAAGTGCAATTTCATTTGCTTTCAGACTCAAAGTAGATGCAGCCTCAAGACCTCACACTAACACTGAAACAAACATAGAAAAAATAAATAATTGCACACAGATATAAATATACATATATAAACATATATATATGCATATACAACTATATATAAATATACATATATATATATATAATTTTTTTTTTGTTAGAGTTCTAGCCACGGTTCCCAGCAGGGTCCTTCCGCTGCCATTACTGCATGCTGTATATGGANTGCCGAGGAGGCAACCAGCCAAGGAGGTTTGTGAGCCTGGCGAGGAGGAGGAGTCCTATGCCGAACCCCCCCAAAATCGGCCCAAAAGTGGTCGTCCAGACAGTTCCTGCCGAGGGCACGGGCGAAACACTCACCGTGCGTTGAGCTGGAGGGAGATGCTGAATCTTTTTATGGGATATATATATACAGTATATATAAATATACATATATATATATATAATTTTTTTTTTGTTAGAGTTCTAGCCACGGTTCCCAGCAGGGTCCTTCCGCTGCCATTACTGCATGCTGTATATGGAGTTAGGTGTGTAT
>VZRL01001512.1:732675-766697 GCA_013397895.1 Origma solitaria | reverse complement strand
GGAGATCTATATAGCTCAGTTTTATATTTTTATATATATATATATATATATATGTGTATGTATATGTGTGTGTGTGTGCGTGTGCGTGTGTATATATATATATATATAAAAAAACCCCAACACAAAAGAAATAAGAAAAAGAAGGCGAAGCAACTGGCCCCTGCTGAGGCACGGGACCTGTTGCCTCGCCATCCATTTCGGGGGGGGTTTCTCCTGCGATTGGTTTTCCTCCTTCGATTTCCTTTCCTTCCCTGCGGCCGGCGGTGGGGGGCACGCGGAGGGCCCAGGTGCGGGCAGGCGGGCGGCGAGGGGGCTCTCTCTGCCTATCCATTAAAACGATTGTTCCATGTGGCCGCTCCGTCTGGTTGTGGTGCTCATTGCCGCGGGAGCCAGGGCCACCCCGCGTTCTCCCCTTGCGCCACTGGTAACGGGGAGGGATGTGGGGAGGGATGCTGGAGTGGGGGATGGCAGATGGGAGCAATGAATCACTGCAATGGGCCAGGAGAGCACTGGAGAGATGACACCTGGACCTCACTGGCGAGCCCAGCAGGAATGCTGCCACGGGTAAGGCTTTGGTGAGTAGATGAAGGTGTGAGGCACAGCTGTGTCCTATTCCCCTGCTCAGGACCCCACTCAGTGCCCTTAAGCTCAGTGTGGCTCTCTACCCCAGCTGCAGAGCATTGCAGGAGATGCTCGTGGAGCAGCTGAAGCAAATCCCACGAGGGAAGGAGAGACAGAGTGATGTGAGGTGGGTGTAGGGAACAGGGTCCCCCATGCAGCGGTGAGTATAGGCAGAGCACAGCAAGATGGAGTCTGGGTGTAGGTGCATCTTTCTGTCTGTGGAGCCTTGTCTTGGTTGGTGTCTTGGTTTTTGGTGATGCTGGAAGGTTGCTTAGTGAGTTTGGTCCTCAGCTTTAGCTGTAGCCTCCGTGGTGCCAGTTTCTTCAGGTCACCCAGCACACTTGCAGGATCAGAAGTTAGTTGCTATTGATGGCATGACAGTTTTGTGTGAGGTTTTTTTTTTATCTTGTCCCTATGGTGTAACCCAAGAGCTGAGCACGGAGAAGAAGGATGGGAAGGTGTTGCCTTGAGGTGTGACATGCAGTGTCCAAGTGATACCAATGCGGGGTAAGGGAAGAGCCATGCTCAGGCTTTGCAGCACATCCCAAGGAAGGGACAGGATGCTGAGGGTGTGTGAACAGGACAGCTGGGCGCAGGCAGCAGGGTCAGGATAGCAGAGATGATGGTGTTGGTCTTTATACAGGTCTTGGAACTCCCAGGTTGGACCAGCCAGCCACAGTAGAGAAAACCTGGTAGGAGGGGCAATGCCTGGATGCTTGAGGGTTATGGGGAGGGATGTGGGTACAGGTATGGAGGTAACAGGACTCTCTCCCTCACCTCCTCTCTGTAATTGTAACTTTTTTGGTGTTCTAGGTGAGAGATCAAGGAGTGCCAAAGTAGCAAACAAAGAGGAAGTTAAAGAGAGAGAGGCGGCTCGATGGATGCATTTATGTAATAATTTATTGACATAGGTAAGGGTGTCTCTTGGTGCTGGGGAGGGATGGAGGTCATGGCCTGAAATATGCCCTCTCTCCCCCTGGATGTAGCAGCTGAGATCCTTGTCCTTAGGCACAGGTTGGGCGTTGCTGAGGGCCACGGAGAAACATCCCACTCATCCCAGGAAAGGGACATGGAAGGTATCCTATGGCTGGGCTTGCAGTGGAGAGGAGAGGGCTGCATCACCTCCCTGTGCTCTGCGATGGGGACAGTGCAGGCATCAGGATGTGCCATGAGCAGGAGCCTTTGGGCATCTGTCGGCGTTCACTCCAGTGGAGGCAGGTCCAGCACCGGGCACCCAGCAGAACTGGCATGGGAAGATTGCAAGCATTAGGGAGGCTCAGATTGTGGCAGGATCCCCACATGCAAGGGGTGTGCATTGCTTTGTGGCACCTGTAGTTTCATCAAATCAGCCCTGGCTCCCTGATAGGTTGGGGTTTTTGGAAGAGGCTCAAAGCAGAGAGTTTCCCACGGTGGTCATCTGTGCTCAATTCACTGCAGGTGACATTGAGGAAAGCGGGCAAGGTGACACATCCCTCCCAGATCCCTTCCCTCAGGAGTTTGTTGGATTTTGGGAAGCACTTACCTTTCTGCTGGGGTCACTCGAGTGGGACAGCAGAGGTGTCCCTCTTGTGCGAGGTCACAGCAGCTCATAGCAGTGCTGGAACAGAGCTGTTTGCTTGTTGTGGGGTTCAGGGAAAATCTCTTGGGACTGGGCTTTTCATTCCCACATCAGGGAAGATGAAGGGAGGTCTCAAAGTGAGCAAGACTCTGATGGTCTGGCACAGTCCCACTGCCCCCAGTCTCCTGGCAGCAGGTCTCACGTTAGAGGAGCTTGTTGAATGTTTTCTCCTGGTTGATGGTGTGGAAAGGTGAGGCATCCCCTGGGAGCAGAGGGCACAGCCTGCTGTGAGATTACAGCCATGTCAGGGAGACGCCAAGGCTCTTCTGCTCCTGGTCCTCAAGGTGTTTGTCCTTTGACAAAGACATTTGCTGTGTCACGCACTGCCAGATCACGATGGGAGCAAACCTTGGGAGCACATTTTCTGCAGAGGCATCCCTTCATGGGGGTAGGTTTAGCTGTCAGAGTGAGCATTGTTGCAACACGATGGAGAAGATGCTGGGAATGGCTCAGTCTTGGAAAAGAGCCCCCGATGACGCTGCTTCCACTGAACGTAGGTGAGTGATGGAAACAGTCCTTACCCTGCAGGGACTCCATCAACAGGTACGTGCTCATCGCCCATCAGCAGACAGAGGTGGGCAGAACCCAAGACTCACTGGTGGATTCCCAGGGGAGATGCATGGATGGGGTGAAGGATGGCCCACACAGCAGCAGCACCCCAGGTGTGGGGCTTGAAGCATCACCATCGCAGGGGATGAACAAAAGAGGGCCCAGCCAAGTGCTGGGTGCGGCCACAGGAGTGGTGGAGGTCCCAGGCACTCAGGAGCTCTCCCAGCTCAGCTCAGCAGGTGCCCAGCACTGCATCCCTTCCCTGGGGCGTGCGGGGCCCGTGAAGCAAAGCCCCGAAGGTACAAAGTTCGTCAAACTTTATTGATACACTGCACAATCACAACCATCTCTTATTCTTGCCGAATTAGAAAAGGTTACAACTACAATGTAACATGCACAAATCTCAGGTAGTATAGCCACCCTTGGAATACAATGATCGACAGAAACTCAAGACCGGCCATCACGGCCATCAGCAGGAGAGACCCGAGAGCCACACTGCCCCCGCTCTAGGTGCCCGGCCACCCGCCGGACATCCAAACATGGAGAGCAGTGGTCACAAAGGGGTCTGCCACCCGGCAGGGCCGGCCTCAGACAGCCAACACGTTCCTCACAATGGCACGTTACATGGCACGAGAAAGTCGAATGCCATCCCGGCAGCGGACAGGGGAGCCCACCCGACCCAGGGAGAAGGATGGGATGGGGGCAGCCCTGGCGCCAGGTCCGCCAGCCTCAGTGTGCGTCGTGGCATCTCGTCGCCGCCACTCTCTGATATGCCACGGCCTCTGGCCCTGTGATTCTGCAGCATTTCTGCTGTGGGGACAGAGCAATTTGGGGCTGACCAAGGAACGGGCATGGGGTGGCAGCGGGGGGCTGTTGTGGGGCAGTGCGGACCAGTAAAGGCATCAGAGCAAGGTGCCTCCTGCACCCATGGTACTTTTGGAGCTGGCGTGTGGGGAAGGATGTGCGTTTTGCCATGCCGGCTGAAGACAGTGCCATCCTCACTCGATAAACACGCCTGGGACCATGGGATAGGACCCAGATCGCTGACAGTGCCACCTTTCTGGGATGCCAGTGGAGAAGCCGAGCAGCACCGCAGGGACCGCAGGACGCGGACTCACCCAGTCAGTGCTGGATCCCCGTCCACCAGGTAAGCCAGTGCCTCAGGCCAGCACTGGGGCAGCCCCGCCTGAGGCCACGTGTGTTTTGTCAATCAGCCATGGTACATGCTGAACATCCAGGATGGGGGGGCAGGAGCATCCATTGAGATTTTGTAGCAGGTCCTGGGCAGCCCATTGAGAACAGGGGTGAGGACGGGCACGGCTGCATAGAGGACAGGGTGGTGGCCCATCATGGCCTCTGGCTTGGGGTAGTTTTTTCCATCTAGTGTGCTGAGGGCTGGCACTCCGGCTTCCTTGCAGCCACAGAAAGCAGGTTTGGGCAGCAGGAGAGTTTGCATGGGGAAGACAGCGTGTGCGTGGCCATTGTTCTGAAGTCATCTCACTTGGGGAGGGAGAAGGAAGGGACAAGGCACGGGGGGGCGTCGGGTCAGGACAGGAGATGCTCTGTGTGCTTGCTCAGTGCCTCGCTGTAGTCGAGTCTCCCTGTCTCAGCAACAGGGTTTGGGGCCACGCGTGACTTTTCAGGAGCAGGATGGGAGTGACGGTCCCCAGACTGTGGCCCCAAAGCATTCCTGGGTGGCCGTGCAGTGACAAGAAGGCTCAGGGCTGCCACAAGGTACCAGGCGAGGGGGTCCATGGTGCATGATGCCATCAGGAGCACAATTCCATATGCAGGGAGATGACACGGCCACCGCCACCATGGGTGGCAGCTCCCAGGTTGGCTGGAAGAAGCAGAGGGCAGAGTCTGGGTGTGTCTGTTTTGGTGTCACAGGCAGGTTGCAGCAGGGAGCATTGGAGCCATCCTCGTCCCTGCTGTGCCAGCACAGCAAATCAACAGAGCCCAGGCCTCCTCCACAGGGTCAGACACATCAGACTTTCCTTGGGCAGGGGCACATGATGGCCATGAGACAAGGCAGAGCGAGGACATTGCAGCTCAGGGCCCTCAGAGGGGCAGAGATACGGCCGGTCATGAGCGTCAGAGCCGTAGCAAAAGCATCTTGTCAGCTGGTGTTCTGCTCTGTCATTCAGAGCCTCTGCCCCGTGCTGGTGATGATGTGCTTTTGGTGTGCAGGTTGGAAAGTGCTTGGAAAACAAGCCCAGAGAAACCTCCCCCAAAAAGTGCTGGCAGAGCATCAAGGTGAGAGCCATGGGGCAGCCCCTGCCATCAGGGGGGCAGCAGCAGAGCAGGCAGGGATCTGGAGCAAGGAGTGAGGGCCTGGCTGTCCGACGCAGCAAGAAGGCTCTCGTCCCTAGGAGGGCTGGTGGCAGTCCCCAGGGCTCACATCCCCAGGAGAGCAGCCTCGTGTCCTCCGGAGGGTGAGGGGGTTTTACTGGGAAGCACAGGGGTACGATGTCAGCTGGAATAAAGAGTAGTGGGAAGTGCGTGACCCTTGAAGGACATCTGGTTGCATCTGGTGACCCTCTCTGAAACGGCCAGCGAGCGTCCTGTCAGGAGCAGAGGCAGGTGACGGGGGGCTGGCGATATCGGGGTGCTTAGGGAGGAGCTTTGGCGACGAGAACTGACATTCAGGACCAAGAGGGCTGAAGGCAGAGCCAGGAGGCTTCAACCTTGGAGTCTTTTTGGGCATAGGCGGCTTAGTGAGACGACGAGACGGACATCCCGGTGAAGGCTCTGGGCGGCACCCGCCCCGACGGCTCCATGCCCCCAGCGCTGGAGATGAGGCAGCCACAGGGAGCACTGTCCGTGCCGGGCCATATCCCCGGGGCGATGGTGGCGGGTGACAGTCTGGTGGCACGTGGTGGGGTCTGTACAGCGTAACCGGCGGCGAGAACGATCCCGGCACGTGGGAGACGGGGCCATCCTCGGACGCTCGGCACCGCCGCCCATCCTCCGGTGCATTGCCCGTCCGACGGAGAGGAGTCCCTGGGCGGCGCGGCGGCCGAGCCCGCGGCAGGGGAGAGGTGCGGCGAGGCCTCCCGGGACCCTCCGCTCCCTTATCAAAAGTCGAGGAGGAGGCGAGCGAGGAGGGTGGCCCAGAGGCAGAGGCCAGCAGCCACCCGGGACGCCGCGTTGCCGCCGTCGTGCACCGCTCCGGGCCCTGTTCAGAGGAAAGACAAAAAGGACAGCATTAGGGCCAGTTCTGAGATGATGTGAGAGCACAAAGGGAACCCATATCCCCATTGTTGCTGCAGTTCCCCTTCACATCCCACCCCTCAGCTGACCAAGGTGTTGTGTTCCCCCTTGGAGTGAGGTAGGTTTGTCCATCCTTTGGAGAGCACTGTCAGAGGTGAGGAGGAGGTGAGGAGGTAGGCAAAGAGCTTGAGGAACACTTCGGGGAGGCACAGGCCTTGTCTGAGGAGGAGGAGGATGCTCTGGGCAGGAGTCAGTCCAGCCCCACCATGCTTGAAGTTGTCCTACTTGGAGAGTCCTGATGCAAACAAGCACATGAGAGTCACCAGGACCAGAGGCTTTGGTGCTCCAGAGCGGCACAGCTCTTGACTGGTGACAAAGGATCGTCGGCTCAGAAAATGGCACTGTCCCAATGTGCAGTCTCAGGTGCATTTTGGGGTCCCATCACTGGGGGTTCCTGGCAGGCAGGCCAGGCAGGGAGGAGGCTGGTCAGCTAGGTACATGGCTGGAGAGGAGATCTGTTGCTATTTTTTGTGTCAGGGCTGTTATTTGGGCTGCAGGGCACACGGGGGGCAGTCAGGATGGGAGGAGGCAGCTGGGCAGAGTGAGGGAAGCAGAGGTAGCCACCACATGCTCTGCCACAGGGCACTCATGGGTCTGCCCACGCTCCCTGTGGCCGTGGAGAGGCATTTGGGGAATTTGCACGTCTGAGTCCCAGCACTGGCATTCTGAAAGGGAAGAAACAGAGAAATAAGTGTTCAGCTGTCTTAGCATCGAAACTCAGGGCATGGACAAAGTGTGAAGTTAATGGGATTCTGATGCATTTGTGAATATGCTCTCAAGCCTGGAATTGTCAGGCTATTCTCAGTCACATGGAATGGGCTCATCACAGAATCCCAGAATGGTTTGGGTTGGAAGGGACCTTAAAGACCGTCTCCTTCCAGCCCCTGCCATGGACAGGGACACCTTCCACTATCCCAGGTCGCTCCAAGCCCTGTCCAGCCTGGCTTTGAACACTCCCAGGGATGGGGCAGCCACAGCTCCTCTGGGCACCCTGTGCCAGGGCCTCACCACTCTTAGAGTGAAGAATTTTTTCCCAATATCTAATCTAAACTCACCCTCTTTCAGTTTAAATCCATTCCCCCTTGTCCTTGCCCTTATCAAAAGTGCTTCCCCACCTCTCCTGTAGCCCCTTCCAACCAAAATCATTCCGTGATTCTACAAAATCATATCTAGTTGCAGTAATTTCCTCAGGATGGTGTTATTCCTTGTCTTTTTATCTACTGAGTTTTTGTGAACATTTATCTTAATTCAGGAAGAGGCAAAGGAGAGCCTGAGATGTTAAATCCAAGTACTGCCAGAAGGTGAAGGAAATGATGGGAAGATTGAGTGATGAGCAAGAAGCTGTGTCATGCCCATGCTCAAACAAAATTGATTATAAGAGCACATGATCATCCAAGAGAGGTAAAACTGCTGTGCCATAATCAGACATTTCCTTGCTGAACAGACCTCGTGATATGAAAGGTGGAAACCCACAGACATTTGTTGGGGGCAGGTAGAGACTTTGAAGGTAGAATAGAAAAGGATTTTGAGCTTGGCTTTCCCTCAGACATGCTACTGCTCCCTCTTCTTTGGTTTTGACCCCTCAAACCAATGGCAGCTGCTCAGCACATCATCCAAAACTATAATAATAGTGAAAATTTCTGCAGATTTAATACTAAATGCTGATCAGGTTTTGCCTTTTATGTATTTGCACCTGCCCAAACACTGCTAAATCAGTGCCTTTCTCTAACATCTCTATCTATAGAAGTGGATTTTAATGTGTGACTAATTCTTATCACTATTTTCTAGTTCACAGTTCTGCACTGGTTACTGGCTTTGATTTAATGACACTTTTTAGAAATTTCATAATCTATCCTAAAGCAATTGCGTTGTGGTTGAGCTGGAGAGTTCCCAAATAGATAAGTCACCTAACACAGAGTAGTAATAAAACTAAAAATGCTGGGTCATAACTAGAAAAAAAGGAACAAGTATTTTGTCTTAAATTTATTCTTTATTCTTTTCTGTTTTCTGGTATCAGACAGCTTGGTCTTGTAAAGATTGTAAAGATACTCTACAGAAGAGACAAGCATAAAGATACAGGGACAAAAAACCCCAGTAATTAGATATGATCACGAAATCAGGGCAGATGGCTCATGTCATCACACGCTGCCTGTGACCCCCATGTGTTCTCTGAACTGTCACTCTCTACGGGAAAAGGACAGCTCCCCCCAGGACAGGGAGAGAACTCAACTGAGGCTCCCCAGCCCTGTCATCCCAGCAAATATTTTGGCTCTGCTTTGCTCAAACCCGTGTCTGGGCATTGAGGTGTGAGAGCACCTGGACTCTGGCTGCCCCTACTCAGATTATTTATTATTGTAGTTATTTATTATTGCTTGCTTGTGGTTTTCCTCTTGATTTATTTTCTGACCTCTTTCCTGGCTATTTCCTTCCTTTCCTAGCTATTTCCTCCCTTCTCCATGAGGCAAACCTAGATTTTGAGACCTTGACTCAAGTAAAGATGGCAAGGCTGGGATTTTTGTCTCTCTCATAAGATCTTGAATACAAAGTTCAGAAGGAATCAGAGGGTCTATGGTGAATGGGTTTTCTTAGCCTGTGTTGTAGGCACTCTCAGCTCCAGTGTGAGCCATGGGAATGGCACCAATGTTTACAGAGCTAAGCAGTCCATTCACATGCACCAAAAAATGGCTTTTCCTTTCTTTTCCTGCCTGCTTTCTGTCCAGGACAGAAGTCCCAAACCTTTCACTTCACTCCTCCCAATTTGTTGCAACATTCACCTTTCTGCAGGTGAGCTACAGACATAAGGAAATGAGGAATTTAGAATGTGTCTGTCACTGCTTTTCATTTTCAGGACTCAGGACCAACGGGAAGGGAATGTGCCCACGCTCACAGTGCTGCTGGAGCCTCTCTTTCCGAGAGGGCTCAGGAAAAGACTCTGAAAAGATCTCCCAGNTTTCTGTCCAGGACAGAAGTCCCAAACCTTTCACTTCACTCCTCCCAATTTGTTGCAACATTCACCTTTCTGCAGGTGAGCTACAGACATAAGGAAATGAGGAATTTAGAATGTGTCTGTCACTGCTTTTCATTTTCAGGACTCAGGACCAACGGGAAGGGAATGTGCCCACGCTCACAGTGCTGCTGGAGCCTCTCTTTCCGAGAGGGCTCAGGAAAAGACTCTGAAAAGATCTCCCAGTTCTCATGGTCCACACCAGCAGTTAATGGGGAAAAGTCTGCCCAATTCTTCATGTCTGAGGACATAAATAACTGAAGGAAGTCGTGGGGACCTGCTGGGGGAAGCCTGTCCAGTGACTCAGGTCTGAGAGCAGAAGCATCTAGAGGAAGCCTTGGCAACCTCCCCAGGATGAGATTTTTCCTCAGGTAAACACATGGTCCTTCAAGGACTGTCCCTGTTCATGGAAAGAGGGGTTGGACTAAATGACCTTTAAAATGCCCCTCCCAACCCAAATTATGAGTCTAGGAAGACTCAAAAGGACGTTCACCTCAGTGCAGAGCAAGAAAGAAAAGGTGGTGGCTTCTTACACACAAAAAGGAGACACAAATTGGGCAAGATCTAAGGCTTTCCACACACTCAGGCCCGGGAACACTATGGTAATGTGAGCAGTGAGTGTAGGTAAGCATTTTATAGCATGGTATAATATATATATTANATATTTATAGTTATTTTTATAGTTATATTTATATACAAATATAAAAATATAAAAATATAAATATTAAAATATAAAAATATATATAATATAAAATAATATATATTATTTATAGCATCTAATGGCAAAGTCAGCAGTTGGCATTTCACGAAATAGTTAAGAGAAAACACAGAGTGAGTACCAAACACAAGAAGACAACTGCGTATGTGAAATATAGGGACCAAATGGAAGTAAAAGTGTGAAAGAGAGAAAACCCACATTATAGTAGGGAGAGAAGATAATAGGTGAAGGCAAAGTAACCCCAAAGGATAACAAGGAATATGCTGGGAAATCAGTGAAGAAGAGTGAGTTGTCCCTCATCCCTTCACAGGAGGAAGAAGAAGAAGAGAACACCAATAAATACTGAGGAAAAAGATCATCTCCCACTTCAGCTCTGGCTTTCTTCACAAAGACATGAAGGAAGCTCTTCCCCCTCACCCCCAAAACTGCCCAAACCACAACCCTACAACACAACCTCGGCCCCCTATACCAGCGTTCTTGTTTGAGACTCATGGCTAATTTAAAAAAAAAAAATATTAAAAAATAAATTTAAAAAAAAATTTAAAAGATAATTAAAGACTGATTATTTACCTATGTTTTGATGATGATTAAAGCCTAACCCTGGGTGATCTGTGCAGTCCAATAAAGCCTGGTTTAAGGTTTCAAACTGTGTTGGTGTCTTTGGAACATCTCACCGCAGCTGCAGAAGGTAAAGGAGGACGGACAGAGGGACAGAGAGATTCAGGTGTATCAGCCAAAAGAGGTGGAGCTGGAGAGCTCTGCTCCGCTCCAAAAGCTCAGGATCTACATCTCCTGCACAAACCTGATGGGGGAGGAGCTCGGTGCAGACAAGAGGAGCTGGGGCACGCAGGACAGGGGAGGGACAGAACTAGAAGCCACGGCCAGGACAGGGGACAGGGCCAGGGAGCCTGTCACAGCCACTCAGGGTGACAGAGGAACTCAGAGTCACCAGCGAGCTCGGGTGAGGGTGGGACTGACACCACAGTCACCATGACAGGCAGGGGTGACACAGCAAGAGCCCACGGGGGGCTCTGGGTGTGAAATGGAACAGAAGGAGCTGTGACAGGAGCAGAAGCTCAGGTTCAAGCGCTGCTGTCACTGCTGGAGTTGGTAACCTCAAAAAAAACGAACACAAGGAAACCCAGCATGGTCCCCAGAGCTGGAGCAGGACCTCGAGTAACCCTAACGAGCTAAAGTAACCCCAAAGTGCTCTGTAGAGAGTGCGCCTGACCAGGGAAAACCCAAATGCCTTACAGTACCCCCAAATATTAACTCATTGACTTCTAATAATAATAAATACTTATAGTACCACCAAATATTAACTGTTTGAAGTCTAGTAACCACAAAGTGCTCCGTACAGAACAAGTCTGACCAGTATGAACCCAAATGACCTAGAGTAACCCCAATGACCTAGAGTAACCCCGAGTTTTAATGGTTGACCTCAAGTAACCCCAAAATGACCTAAAGTAACCCCAAAAATGACCTAAAGTAACCCCAAAGTTTTCTGGAGAAAGCAAGTTTGACCTCAAGTAACCCAGTGACCTACAGTAACCCCAAAATGAACTCTACTGACCCCAAAATGACCTCAAGTAACCCAAAAGTTTTCTGGAGAGAGCAAGTTTGACCTCAAGTAACCCCAATGACCCAAAGTAACCCCAAAATGACCCCCAAATGACCTAAAGTAAGCCCAAAAATGACCTAAAATAACCCCAAAATTTTCAGGAGAGAGCAATTTTGACCAATAGTAACCCCAATGACCTATAGTAAACCCAAAGTGACAGAAAGTAAAGGCAAAGTGTCGTGCAAAAAGTGAGTTTGACCTATAGTAACCCCAAAGACCAATAGCAACCCCAAATTTTAATTGTTGATCTCAAGTAACCCCAAAAATGACCTAAAGTAACCCCAAAGTCTTCTGGACAAAGTGAGTTTGACCTCAAGTAACCTAATGACCTACAGTAACCCCAATGACCTAGAGTAACCCCAAATATGGCATAAAATAACCCCAAAATTTTCTGGAGAGAACAAGTTTGACCTATAGTAACCCAAAGACCTATAGTAACCTCAATGACCTAGAGTAACCCCAAAATTACCTCTGATGACCTCCAAATGACCGAAAGTGACCCCAAAAATGACCTAAATTAACCCCAAAATTTTCTGGAGGGGGCAAGTTTGACCTGTAGTAACCCAATGACCTATAGTAACCCCAATGACCCAGAGTAACCCCGAAGTGACCTCTAATGACCTCCAAATGACCTGCAGTAACCCCAAAAATGACCTAAAGTAACCCCAAAATTTTCTGGAGTGAGCAAGTTTGACCTCAAGTAACCTAATGACCTATAGTAACCCCAATGACCTACAGTAACCCCAAAATGACCTCTAATGACCTCCAAATGACCTAAAGTGACCCCAAAAATGACCTAAAGTAACCCCAAAGTTTTCTGGAAAAAGCAAGTTCGACCTCAAGTAACCTAATGACCGAGAGTAACCCCAGTGACCCAAAGTAACCCCAAAATGACCTCTAATGACCTCCAAATGACCTAGAGTAACCCCAAAAATGAACTAAAGTAACCCCAAAATTTTCTGGAGAAAGCAAGTTTGACCTCAAGTAACCCAATGACCGATAGTAACCCCAATGACCTAGAGTAGCCCCAAAGTGACCTCTAATGACCCCCAAAGCCCCAGTGACCTAAATTAACCCCAAGAGTTATCCCTCTCCAGCTCGCTCAGGCCTCCTTTAGGCTCTGGAAATAGTTCAAAGTCACTATTTGCAGTAACCATTGCCTTCACTTTCCATCATTTTGGGTTTCTCTAGGTCATTTTAGGGTCATTTGGGGTCATTTTGGGGTCATTCTGGGGTCATTGGGGTTACTATAGGTCATTGGGTTACTTGAGGTCAAACTCGATTTTTACAGTAAACTTTGGGGTTACTTTTGGTCATTTTTGGGGTCACTTTAGGTCATTTGGAGGTCATTAGAGGTCATTTTGGGGTTACTCTAGGTCATTGAGGTTACTATAGGTAATTGGGGTTACTTGAGGTCAAACTCGGTTTCTCCAGAAAACTTTGGGGTTACTTTAGGTCATTTTTGGGGTTACTCTAGGCCATTTGGAGGTCATTAGAGGTCACTTTGGGGTTACTCTAGGTCATTGAGGTTACTATAGGTCATTGGGTTACTATAGGTCAAACTTGCCCCCTCCAGAAAATTTTGGGGTTACTTTAGGTCATTTTTGGGGTTACTCTAGGTCATTTGGAGGTCGTTAGAGGTCATTTTGAGGTTACTCTAGGTCATGGGGGTTACTATAGGTCATTGGGTTACTTGAGGTCAAACTCGGTTTCTCCAGAAAATTTTGTGGTTACTTTAAGTCATTTTGGGGGTTACTTTAGGTTATTTTGGGGTTACTTGAGGTCAACCATTAAAATTCGGGATTACTATATGTCATTGGGTTTTCTATTGATCATTGGGGTTACTATAGGTCAAACTCACTTTTTGCAGGTACCTTTGCCCTCACTTTTGGTCATTTGGGGGTTACGATAGGTCACTTGGGGGTCATTAGAGGTCATTTTGGGGTTCCTTGAGATCAACCATTGAAACCTGGGGTTACTATAGGTCATTGGGTTACTTGAGGTCAAACTCGATTTTTACAGTAAACTTTGGGGTTACTTTAGTTCATTTTTGGGGTCACTTTAGGTCATTTGGAGGTCATTAGAGGTCATTTTGGGGTTACTATAGGTCCTTGGGGTTACTATAGGTCATTAGGTTACTTGAGGTCAAACTTGCTTTCTCCAGAAAACTTTGGGGTTACTTTAGGTCATTTCTGGGGTTACAACAGGTCATTTGGGGGTCATTAGAGGTCATTTGGGGGTTAATCTAGGTCATTGGGGTTACTCTAGGTCATTGGGGTTACTTGAGGTCAAACTCACTTTCTCCAGAAAATTTTAGGGTTACTTTAGTTCATTTTTGGGGTTACTGTAGCTCGTTGGGGTTACTATTGGTCATTGGGGCTATTAGAGGTCAAACTCACTTTTTGCAGGACACTTTGCCCTCACTTTCGGTCATTTTGGGGTTACTATAGGTCACTGGGGTTAACTGAGGTCAAACTTGCTCTCTCCAGACAGCTTTGGGGTTCCTAGAGCCTTCTCTCCTGCAGGTGTACAATCCCAGCTCTCCCAGCCTGGTTCCAGAGGACAGTTCCCATTTCCTGAGGGGTGTTTGGAGCAGGAGATGCTGAGGGGAGGATGGCACAGCCCAGAGAGCCCCAAGTGCCAGGACTCAGCACGGCTTCCCCCAGCACCAGAAACCCCATGGGCATCTGCCCTGACCCCACACAGCACATCCACACAGCATGATCCCACTCCATTTACAGGGAAAAAAATCACTTTATTGTTGACCAGAGAGAACGGAAGGCTTTGTAATTCCCCACCCAACAGTGTTCTGTCCCCTCCATTGCTCCCAGCCGGGCTGGCTGTGGCCCCACAGCACAGAGCATGGGACCACCGACCCCCGAGCCATCCCCAGCAGATTTCTGAAGCAAAATAACCCTGGAGATTGCGATTCCCTGAACTCTTTGACAGCAACTTTGGAGCTTACATATCTCAGAATTTTTGTGGGGTGTTAATAATGGCAGGTGGCAACTTGCAGAATGATGAAATGAGGTGTGAGCTGCTCCCTTGACCCCAAAAGCAGTGCTGGTGGCAGACACAAAAGAGCATTTGCACAGATTCACCTGCCCTTCGAAGTTCCTGTAATGCACAAAAATAGATGTGGGGTAATTACTTTCTCTCCTTACAAAAGACCTGGTTCAGATTTATACTCACTCAATACAGCACTGCCTCCTTCTCCTCTCCTTACTAATTTCCACTCCTAAAGTCTCCTAAATTCGTCAGATTACTGGTTTGTGTGCACAAATAAACACAGAAAATCACTGAAATCAGACACTGCACAGCAATGGGTAAACAGGGCAAAGTGCTATTCCTTACCTTTTTTTCTTTTTTTTTTTTTTTTTTTTTTTTTTATTTTTTTTTTTTTTNTTTTTTTTTTTTTTTTTGGCATACATTTTGCATTGATTCTTTTTCTGCAAAACTCAAATAATTTGTAGTGGGGCCCTGGCATAGGGTGCCCACAAAAGCTGTGGCTGATCTGTCCCTGGAAGTGTCCAAGGCCAGGCTGGACAGGGCTTGGAGCAGCCTGGGGCAGTGGAAGGTGTCCCTGTCCATGGCAGGGGGTGGCACTGGATGAGCTTTAAGGTCCCTTCCAACCCAAACCATTCTGAGATTCCATGACTTGTGTTTTAAGTGTTTTAAGCCAAGCAGTCTTTAAATATTGAATCAGAGCTCTTATTCTTAAAGACATAATTGCTTTCCCTTGCTTTTATGTATTTAGTCTGAAGCTGCTGATTCTTAAGAGAGTGCACAATAAAGCATGAAAAGATTTTATCTCTCCATAGAATAATTGGTTTAAATCACATCTAACACTTGGTATTTTAACTTATATTCAGTTAACTCACCCAATCATCAATCAAAGAGATTACATACTAGAAATGAGACCCTGAACATTGGAAAAATGCAGATGGCATCTTTTATAAGACATCTATAGCTCTCTTTATTCCAATGGATCTTCAATGGAAAGGGCCAATAAAAGGTCCCAGAGCTCCCAGTTTGCAATGGGGGCTTGGGGAATTTCTCTTGGTGATGAAGGGACACACTCTGCACTTGAAAGAGATTTAAAGACCCACGTTTGGGTGATTTTTTCCCCTCCTATCTCTAGATATAAGTAGCAAGTACAAAATGCAACATGCTCATCAAAAAGTGAACCCAAACACAAAATTCTTAAATAAAAAAATTAGCAGACTTCCAACCACTTGTGCTCGTCTCCCCTTTGGCAAAGAGACTGTCCAAGAAACACCACGCACATACCCAAATAGAAGCTCTCCACAGAGCCCATCTTTTTCACTCTCCCCTGTGTTTCCAAGAAGCTGTAGTTTGACTGACAAGCTGTTGAATTCCACAACATGTTCACAAAATGAAAAAAGCGCAATCCTTGAGGAGGGATGGAATCCCACCTGCTTCAGTTCCTTTCTGAGCCCATTCCATGGCCTGCTCCTCACTGCTCCAATGTGTTTCACTCCATACACGCTTGAAAGATGGGGGAAAAATAGAATATGAACGTTTGCCTTTTTCTCCATTAAAAGTTTGAAATTAAAATAGCTTTAGGTATCCTGAGTGTTCACTGATCAATATCCAAAGGATGCGCCAATATCCTTTCCAAGACAAATTTAAGCTTCAGTGTTGATGCAGGTAAATAACCACATGAAAACAAATGCTACATTTTAACTTTTAACTCTTCCTTCTTGGTGTCTTTTTTATTTTTTTGCTGTCTCACTAGTAAATATTTTCCTAATCTTCCTATATAAAACAAGGATTAGAGGAATATTAATAGTCCACTGAACAGAGCATTACTAACAGGAGTCGCTACAAGGCAGGGAGAGTTTGTTAAACTCAGCCACAGGACTGGGCTCCAACATCTCACTTTTTATGGATGTTTGATTTTTAATACCCCTGCTTTGCCAGCTATGGAATCACCTCTTAATGTACTTCAGCCTGCTGGACCTGTTTGGGGGATTAATTTATTAAAACAAGGTGAAATTTTGTTTTCTCTGCATGTTGGCATCAATTAATAACCTGTCTTACAGGACTGCTGTGCTGTCATGGGAGGGGTGTGTAAAGAGCAACACCAACTGCTGAGGGAAGGAAAAATACGTGAAACTAGATCATGTCAAATAAAAGATCACCACGAGATATCTGTACATATCCATAGCATGAACAAAACCAAAAATCCCTAATCCAGGCCCTTTCTGAATAGAAGGAGTTACCTGCACTGAAACTTTTTCTTTAGTCCGGTTTCAAGTCATGGAAAAAAGAAAGACTTGGGTGACGTTATTTTTTCTCACATCAGAGAGAGAGCAAGGGTAAGAGTGCCAGGGAGAGGGAAATGGAAAAAAATGGATATTGGGAAAACTGGATTGGAAACTTAATGTACTTATTTATGTATTAAAAATCATAATTTTAATATTTACTATAGAGAGTCAGAATCATCAAGGTTGGAAGAGGCCTTTAAGATTGGCAAATCCAGCCATCAATTCAGCACTACCACTGTAACCCCTAAACTACTAAACCATATACATAAAATATTTCATATACATTTTAAGCTGTATATTGTACTATAGAAAAACTAGTAACATTCACTAGATATAATTTCTATACTATAATACATAATATATAATAAAAACAACATGTTTCTATATAACAATATGTCAACAAGACACTATTATTAAATGTAATATATGATATGTTATCATATCTATGTAATAAATATTGATATATTATTAATAATACTCTATACTGTATTATATTTGTATTATATTACATTATATATAGTCTATTGTACTATACTGCATTATACTGAATATTGGGACAAATTTCTTCACCAAAAAGGTAAAACACGAGAGAACAGACCAGAACAGTGGAGAGGGAACACAACCCAGAGCCTTGACCCACAGAGAAGAAACCAGGCCAGGGAAAGGAGAATGGGTTAGAATAGAGAGGCCTGGACCAGCCCCTATGCAAACACCACAGATTGGCACTCACCAAACCCAAACACAGCCCTGCAGAACACAACAGAACAGAGTGGAGCTGAAAACACCCACATGGACTGGCCAGCCCTACAACCAAAGCCAAAGGCCTGCCCCTCTGACCACCCCAAATCACCAAGCACTCCCCAGGCTCCCACCACAGTGCAAAGCTTTGCTCCCACTGTCCACCCTGATGCTGCTGAAGTCCAAACTGGAGTGGAAACTCTCCTCCCTCTCAGCGTCTCCTTGAGCCTGCTGCCTGATTCCATGCTCTCCCTCCTGCTGGAGCCCAGCTGGGGGAAGGCAGGCTCCTGCTGTCCACCCTTGGATCGGGACAGCCCTCTCGGCTTGTCAGAATGCCAAAGAGATGTGCCACAGGTACACATCACCTTCCTCAATGACAGCTGTCCTTGATGACACCATTCCTCGAACACTTCCTGCCCTGGCCACCTGAATCACCCGGGCTGATGTCACCCATACTGCAATTTTCAGTACAAGGTGATCACTGCTGGCAATCCTGCTGGCAGAAAACATGGGAGAACCCCCACGCCGTGCACCCGGAGCGCATTCTCACCTGTCCCGGGCTCCCTCCTCACCCCAGTAGTGCTCCAGCAACACCAGGGCTCAGCCGACTGCTGGCCAACTGACAACCAGGTCAGGCTGATCCAGATCTGATCCTCTAAGCATCCTCTGGCAGGACCTCACTGCTCAGGGTTTGTGCTGTCTGACACCTCGATGGACCAGGAACACCAAATACAGCCAGCTCTGCTCCATCGCTCCACCGCTGGCCATCTGCCAGCCTCCTCTTCATCCTCCTCCTCCTCTTCAGTGTCCTCTTCAAACTCCTCTTCATCCTCCTTCTCCTCCTCTTTCTCTTCTTCATCCTCCTCCTCTCCAAATGCCTCCTCTTCACCCTCCTTCTCTTACTCCTCCTTGTCACCTCACCTTACAGCAAAAAGCAGGCACCTACCATAGAGGATGATGCTGGCGTTGGTGTTGCCCAGCTTGTTCGTGGCCACGCACGTGTAGTTGCCGTAGTCCTTCTCCGAGACGTTGAAGAAGGTCAGCGTGGACAGTCGGCCCTTGCTCTCGATCCGCACGCCCTCCAGCCCGTTTGCTAACCTGCGGAGAAACGCGGAGAGTGGTGCTAGGAGAACGGGGCAGGGGGTCTGGGATGGACCCTGCCCCTCCCTGGGCACCCCTTTGCTTCCCACCAGCCAGCACCACTATACACCCACACGTTCCCCCACTGGATCTGCACATCCCACCAAGACAAACTCGTCATCCCACTCTCCATCCCATAACCCAGCCGGACCCGTGTGTACCACAGCCACCATCCCTGGGAGGGACAACTCTGGGATTCCCTCAGTCCTTAGCTGAGCACCCACCAAAATGTGTTGATCCCAGCCTTCCTCCACATGATGCCCTTGGGCACTGTCACCCCCCTCTACCTCCTCACCTTGTCACCCCAAGGCTGTGGCTGCCCCCCTGTCCCCCCTGCCACTGCAGATCCTCACCTGGTGTCCTCCTTGAACCACTGGAACTCTGCCACAGGGACGGCCGAGGCCTCGCACTGCAGGATGCCCTTCTGGCCCACTGAGGCACCCGTGTTCTTGGCGTTGGAGATGTACGGCGGGTCTGCGGGGACACCTGTGTCACGCTGGGCCATGTGCACCCACCCCACCATGATCCCCCAGCCGCCTGCACTCACAGTTGACAGTGACTTTGACTTTCCGAACATCCGGGACAGCCACGTCGTTGACGGCGCTGCACTCGTACTCCCCAGACTGCTCCCGTGTGATGCCTGTGATCTCCAGGTACTCGTCCTCACTCACAAAGCCCTGCCCTGGGGGATGTAACGAACATGTGGCATTGTCACCCATGGACACTGACACCAGGAACTCCCCTGTGCCCCTGCCCGAGCATTCCCTTCGCCCAGGAAGCTTGGGACAGCATTGACAAACACCCTCACCCCCATTGCAGGGCACATCAAATGTCAGCACCTCTGACTGTGAGTCACCTTAATGCCACCCCAACTGCCTCTATGGAGACATCTGTCCATCCCATACAGGCCAGAAGACTTCTCCTCGGGGCCAGGAGGTTCACCCACCCAGCAAGGGCTCACCTTTCCCGGAGAGGTGCCGCCACGTGACGGTGGGCTCCGGTCTCCCGAAGGCCAGGCACATGAGGGTCACGCTGCTGCCCTCGTTCACGGTGATGTCCGACGAGATGTTGACAATCTGGGGGGGCACTGCAAGACATAAAGGCCACCAAAGACACCATCAGCACACCAGCTTGCCAGGCCCTGCCGGGAGGCCCCAGCCATGAGACCTGTCCCATCAAGTGACACTGGTGTCCACTCCATTGCCCTTCCCAGTCACCAATTCCATGTCTCCAAACCAGTGTTTTGGACTGGAGCCAAGCATGGATCCGGGGCGTGGAGGGGTCCACTCCCTGTGCCAGCCCCGCTGCTCCACGGCCAAGACCCCGATAACGAGCTCTCGGTACGGCCTGCGACAAGGCTCATATTTTAGCATATTTATTAAAGCTGTTTAAATTACTAAGCGTCTGCTACTTCAATACCAGCCAGGGTGATTTATATTACTCTATCCCCAGATACTCTATCTAATAAATAACTTGGCAATCTCCGTATCCATAAATATCCCCGGCCATGGCAAAAAGCAATTAAAGCTCACTTGCCAATGCCGCTTCACGGTGCTCCAGGCTGTCGGACACAACCCCCTAAAGACTCTGCACCCCAGAGAGTGAGTGAAGTCACATAAAACCCCCCTCCCCAAACAGAACACCACATCTACAATTCCAGAAAGGATGCCTTGTGCCCCCTCCCCAAGCACATGACCTGCGGAGAGCCCCAGCTCAAGTGGCATCCGATGCCCAACCCTTGCACCCAGACCTCTCCCACAGCTCTGGGATTCCAGGATAATCACCTGAAAACCACTGTGGCAAACACCAGCACTGCCTGCAAGGGGAAGTGGGGCTGCCTGGCTCTCCTTGCATCCCCAGGGAGGCTCTCCTCACACCCCCCGGGAGGTTCTCCTTTCTCCCAGCGCGGGAGAGGCGGCACAGCAGGACGAGCCACGGCAAAGACGTGGCGCAGGCTCTGCAGCCCAACGGGTTCTGCAAAGCAGTAAATTTCCCAGCAAGTTGACACATTAATATAGAAGTACAGTCTGTTATAGCAGAGGGAGATTGTCTGAGTCCTTCAGGGGAAAGCAGCAATCCAAAAATGAAAAGTGTGTGCCGGCAACTGCTGGAAAATGTAGTTAACGCTCGGAGCAGAGCCGGCCAACTCCGACAGCGCGGCCACGATGAGCTCTGGGAAGGCTGCAAATGGCCCTTCCTCCCTGAGACAAGATGACACTAATCCCTATTATTAGCATCCTTGCACCTCTCCCCTCTGCTAACAGCACCTCAGACTGGTACCAGGAACATCCAAAAACTACAAGAATGTCCAGGACAAGGCTTTCCACAACTGGGCATTTTTCACCTGCTCATGAGCCTGCAAACCAGCCCTTCTCGTGAGCAGTTCTGGCTTGAGATGACAGCACCATCGCTGGAGGATGCTGAGACCTTGGGATGCCTGTCTCTTCCTTGTGTGCTCTCATCTGCAGGTGCTGTGGAGCTGGACTAGAGCAGCAGTGTGTGATGCAGAGCATCAGCAAAATCATGGTCATCGTTTTATCCTCGCCCTCCCAGCTGCCTCCAGTTCAAGGCTGACAACCCTTTCCCAACCCCTGAGTCCCAAACCACAAGTACAAATTGAGATGCAGAAACTGGTGCTCTGGGACCAGATGTGAGCCTGTCCCTCTCCTGGGCACAGAAATACTTTCATTCCTGTGGAAAAAATTACCACTACCCATAACCACTAGGGTCCCAGTACTCCCATTCAGAAACCCCAAGCCACACAAAACCACATGTCAGCCTGAAAGCCCTTCCCTTAGCAAAGGATGCTGACACAGCCATGCCAGCAGGTCTCACAGTGGGGAACTACATTTCCCGAACACACAGAGGCCAGGGAAGCAGGGCTGTGCTGTCACTGCCTGCCCTAATCCAATCAGGAATGCCCCAAAAGCCGGCAGGGATGTGCAGCAGAGGGACACCCAGGGACAGCACAGGGACCCCACCGGGCAGCTCGATACCCGCGACTGCGATCGTTGCCTACGAGGTTACCAGGACTTGGAGAAGGACATTGAAGGACCTTGATTACATTTTTATAGATCCCACTGACAGGGCTGCCAAGGATGGAGTCTCAAGGACGCACTGGCTTTGCCAGGGGAGGACCTTATCCTCTGGGAGGAGCAAATGGAAACTGGGGCCATGTAGGGACGCAGGCAGGGCAACTTTGGTGGCAAACATGACTGTGTGGATAAAACCAACCTGCAGCCACACCCTGTAAATACCACGAGGCAGGGACAGCCAAGGCATGGCTGCCCTGGCAAGGACATCCCACCGGAGCTGCCTTGCCTTAAGATGGTGACAGCTTGGGATCAGTGCTGGGTGTGGAGCCCAAAGGCTCTCCCATGCCCCATAGATCCCTCTTGGTCCCCTCCCAGGTCAGGCAGCCGTGCTAATGCCTTGTGGCCCTCCAGCAGGACTGTGGATGCTGTTCCTAGTCCTTTATCTGCTGACAGCATCCTTTCCCTGAATTACCTTTGGTTCTCTACATTTCCCTCCCTCTGCCCTACAGAGCTGCAGGGAGAAAAACAGGGCAGAACACCATCTCTATCCTCTTTTACCCATAGTCCTTCCTCACAAAAGTCTACAACTACAAGCAAATTGAATACAGAATAATTCCCAAGGAAGTGAGGAGCGGTGCGGTCTCACCGGAGCAACAAGCGGCATGAGGAGGATTTCGTCAACTCTGCGTAATATTAATCACAGGGAAGTTAATGCATAAGGTTTGGTAAGCCAAAAAATACATTTGCACTGTAATTTCTTGTTTGTTTGGAAAGCCGGTGAGAGAAATTGAATGTGAAAGCGATGCCACTAAATTCAATAACAATAAGCCTGTGATTTATCTCCTTCTTTTACCACTCGAGACCTGAACTGCCTGATGTGCTGATCCACGCTCTCTGTGGGACCCGGGCGCATGACGGTGTCTGCCACCATCCGTGGGGACCGTGAGGTGCCATCCTTCCCCTCCCCTCCCCTGTGGGGCTGGCCATGGGATCACACCTTGGTGACGCTGCCACGTCCTGTGATGCTATGCGCAATACTTTGGATATCTGTGGGACTCTCCCAAACACCTTCGGTCCTGCCCTCTGCTCTAGGCAGCAGCGATGGCTTTGCACTTGTCCCATCTGGGGACAAAAGCAATGGGAAATCTCAGACCTGGTGAGCCACTACCAAACACCCGAGCGTGAGGAGCGATGGCCACTGCCCGGCAGGGACACCTCTTTCCTGCTAATCCACGCGGGAAGGAGCAGCACCTCGGGGATTGCTGCGTGATCAGTGACTCCATATGATGCTGACGCACACGACCGCGTGCAGGCTGACTCATCCCCGGCCGCTCCGAGCACCGATCCCTACCACAGGCGCTCGCCGCCGTGGCCCTGGATTATTTTTAGCTTTAGATCATTACTGCTGCACGCCTCGGAGCGGAGAGCCTGCATGAGCACAGCGGCTGACACATGCAACTGATGTCCCTCCTCCACATCATTAGCTCCTAATCCATTAAAAGAGACTTCTCCCTACATCGCCGGTAAGGGGAGATGACAGATAGATACCTATGGGCTCTTCGAACGGCCAGCAACAGCCACTTGCCCACCTTTACTCAGGGGACAGGTCCCTATAGGGACATCTCATCTTCAGAGCTCTGACGCCTCCATGGACACTGTCACACTTACACATGTTGTACTCCTGCCCTGGCACCTCATTTTCCACCCCCTCTCACGCACCTTCTATTTTGGGGAGATGCAGCATTCATGCAGCTCTCCAGCTGCAGTGTCCAGCTGTGTCCTGTGACAGGAGATGCTGTCACCGGCAGGGAGAGGGACTGTCACCCTCGCAGGGGTCGGATGCCTGCAGGAGATGACAGTGCCTCCCTTCCCAGCACCCCAGCTGCCTATAGCCCCAGGCACCTCCAGCTCTGCATGAGCCTCCCCGGCACAGGCAGGATGGGGCTGTCAGAGGTGTCACTGTGCAAGGTCTCATTAGCGTACAGAAAGTCAGCACAAAGGAGGCAAATATGCTGAAAGCTCACATTTTGCCTGTGCTTTCCATCTCTTTCGCTGATGAGAAGCACAGCGGGATGGCACCGGGGCCTCCTCCAGTCCCTGTGTGTCTGCTGAAGGCACAGCAATACAAGACCTTCCCCTAGAACAGCTCCTGTTTGGGGCTGATGCCCTGAAATGGGGCACCTGCAAGCCAGCTCCTGACTGGCAGATGGAAATGGATGTTTTCCCTCTCTCCAGTTCATTGCTTTCGGGGTGCAGGAGACACCTGCAAGGACACACAGAGCAACCCTGTGCAATGCACCTCAATGTTCCCACGGGGGAAGCGACTTGGGCAAGGAGGTAACATCGAGAGTTTTAACAACGTGTTGCTCCTCGGCAGCGATGATGATCATCTCTGATCGAACCATTCTGGTGACAGCCCAGTCTGAGACACTCGTCAGAGCTGATTTTATTGAGATAATGGATTAAGCACATCTAAAAGCTACAAAGTTGTTTGGGTCAACAAAATGATTTTTGTCAAATTTCCCTGCCAAGCGAGCGGCGTGTCATGGCCTCACTTTTTCTACAGATGTTCCATTTTGGGAATATCTTCCCTTTCCCTTCTCTGGGTCTTGAACACCATCTTTTAACAGCCTTCCCCCAGCAAAACACTCTTTGTGGGATCCTTTTATGAGAAGGAAAATGGCAAATATGAAATACAGGCTCCGAGCACCCTTTGCCAGGCAGAGTCGCCCAACTGCTCACAGCACATCCTTTTTCTCCAAGTTTTCACGTTGAGACAGGGAAAGCAATAAAACCAAAACTCACAGTGTTATACCTACTGTGTAACCACCTGTCAGTAAATTTATGAACAATTAGGAAGTGAGAGTGCTTCCCAGGGAGCTATTTGTGCGCGCGCTAAAACGTTCTTGCTGTTCGGAAATATAATGGGGAAACAACTTCGCCAGTTCTCCCTCCTCTTCCCCAGTTTTGTTTTTTTGCAGTAATTAATCATCTGATGCTACTGGTCCCTGTGGCACATCCCGATGGCTCCTTTTCACCAGTTTCAAGCAGCTTTGAGAATGGGAGCCCAAGGACACATTTTGGGTCCACCCCATCCTGTCCCTTCTCCATTCTCCCATCCAGATTTCAGGTTAGCATGTCGTGGCAGCCACTTTAGAGACAGTGGCTGTTCCTGTCTGCTGATTTCTGCCTGCCAGACTGGTTCTTCCTCCTTCCAGACCTTCCCCCTCTCCATGCCCTCACTCCTTCATTACTCTTTCATTTCTCCCCTTTGCTGCCTCCTGCCCTTTTGATGCTCCGGTGCTTTTCTGTGTGTGCACATTCCCTTCTCTCTTTCCTTTGTTCTAGGGTCTCAGTGCTTTTCTTCTCTTCCTTTCTTTTTGTTTTTATTCCCCCTCCAGTTTCTTCCTTCTTCAACCTCTGCTATTCCTTCCAGGTTTTCTCTGGGCTGCTCTAGCTTTGCATTCACCACCATATTGCTGCTGCATCACCCTCATTTGGCCATTTTCAGTCTCTTGCCCAACCTCTGCTTCTTCAGGGAGGAAAGAAGGTTGAGATAGGGGTCTGGTTGCTCCTTTCCATCCAGCCTTCTCCCTTTGGAGGAAAAGATCTCAATGGGAAAAATAAAAGACTCAATCTCATTTTGAAATACCCACTGAAAAGCAGTGGTGCTGCGCTGAGAGGCTGCGGGTGAGACACGGGACCAGCTCCAGGAGAGCATCCTTAGGTGCTTTTGGAAAACACACCACAAAACTACAACCTGGAAATGAATGCCATGGCCCTTCAAAGCCTCTCCTGGTTCCCAGGGTGAGGAAAGCAGCAAAAACCAAGATGGGAAATGGATTGTGCCAGCCAAAAACAATAGTAACAATGCCAACAGCTGGGAGAGGCTTTAGTGAAAAGTCTATGGTGAGAAGGATTGAGGCAATAGTACCAACAAGGGTTCTCTAAATCAGTCAGAAACAGAGGACATCTGAGAAATACCAAAGACAGCTATTAGGTAGGGGTGGCCAGTACCAACAATCACCACCAAAATTTCTCCCAGGCTCACAGCCTCCACCAAAACACTGACCTCAGGGTCACATTTCAGACTGAAGTACACCCTGAAGCAGCCCAAGCCAAGAAGGCAGAGCTCTGTCCTGCCTAGAGCCTACCATGCTCCTCATACCAAAACCATCCTGCAGCACGATGCTGTGAAGGTCTCCTGCACCTCCCAGGAGCAGAGGTGGGCTTCACAGTGCTCAGAAGAGCTCACCAAGGCCCACCCCACTTCAGCTTTATAACATGAGGAGGGTGAGGTCGCTCATCTTCTTCTTATATGAGATTAAATGCCTGTTCTCTCTCATCCCAAACTCTCCCCAGAACACACCAACGTGTCGTAAGCACCACTGCAGCATCCCTGAAATCATCCATCCCTTCGTCAAAAGGCAGCTCCTGACAAAAAGAGGAAAAGGGAGACAAAAAACCCCTCTGGCTTCCTGCCATCTACGCTCTTATAAACCCTGTTAACGGCTGTTGCAATGAACCAATGCAAGAGACGTATTAATAGCGCTACTAAGAGACACATTTACTGTTGACGGCGATTCCCTGGCAGATTTATTGCTGGGTTGCTGGGAGGGAAGGCTGGGCCCTACAGTAGCACAATTAAAACCCAATTGAACATGGGCACAAAGAATCAATACTCTCTCCGGCCAACTTACAGTTTTGCAAAATACAAATAGAAATTAATTGACCTGAATATAGTTGCTAACTGGTCATTGCTGCTTGTTTGTCATCCCGCTGGGCAGTGAGGGCAACAAACAGAGGACAGACCTAAACCTCATTTTTGAGGCCAGAAACAGGGCTTTGCTCCCATCCCTGTAAAGTGTGTGCTCTGCTTGCAGTAACAGCCAGGACCAAATCCATCTTTGGAAAATCACTCCTTTCCTCTTAGTGCTGACCAAAGTACTGTGTGTAATTCACCCTCATAGAAAGCAATTTAGCCACCAAGGAACTGCAGTGGAGCTGAACTGACCTTAGAAGTGACCTTAAAGATCATCTCATTCCAACCCCCTGAAGGGCAGGGACACCTTCCACTGTCCCAGGTTGCTCCAAACCCTGTCCAACCTGGCCTTGAACACTTCCAAGGACGAAGCATCTGCATCTTCTCCGGGCAACCTGTGCCAGGGTCTCACCACTTCCACCGGGAAGAATTTCTTCTTTATATCAAACATAAATTTCCCCTCTTTCAGCTTGAACTCATTACTCCTTTTAACTACAGTTCCTGATGAAGAGTCCCTCTCTGACTTCCCTGTAGGCTCCTTCAGAAGGCTGCTATGGCATCTCCCTACAACCTCCTCTTCCTCAGGCTGAACTGGGAACAGAGCACAGGAGGATTTGCCTCTCTCATCACCACCATCAAAGGCACAGCAAGGTGGCACCTACAGATGGATTTTCTCAGCAGCCGAGCTTAGGGAAACCGCGTGGCTCGAGCTTAACACATTGAAAGGGAAGTACAGACACTGCTCAGCACGGACCACTCGACCTGCGCCTGCACCCCCAGCTCCTCTCACGCTTCCCTCCAGCTGTGGAGAAGTGACACCGCTCAGCACAGTTGGTGGGAGCAATTCAACAGGACTTGCTCACACCAGGAGAAGAAGTCTCCCCAGCACAGTTAGGAACGCCTCACCACTGGACAGCCACCCTGGACACAAATCTGTCTCACTTTCACCTGCCCAAGCCTGGCAAGAGCCTGCATCACCCTGAGAAAGGGGTGAGGGCGGTGGGTGCTGAGCATCGCTGCAGTTCACCTGATTTCATTAGGTGCAAAGCACTCGGATACTCCACTGGTGTTGACTTGATGGATTAGCACGATTAGAGAGCAGACAGGATAAACAGATTAAACCTCACAGATGGACAGCTCGCACGCAACTCAACAACGGGCAGAGGGAGAGCTCCGAGCAAGGGGATGAAGGGATGCTTCCAGTGATCTCCGCTCCCCTCTTCCTGAGGTGAGCACTCCCCTTCTCCACCACAGTCTGGTGCACACAATCCGCGGTTTTCCAACACACTCCCACCAGGCAGGAAAACCTCTTGGATAGGTGACTACAATGAACCCCTGCTCCCTGCCAATGAGAGGGATACATAAATACATACGTAACTGTCGGGGGCTTTCTCAGAGACGTGCCGGGGCTGAGAAAGTTTTCAGATTTGCTCATTGCAAAATCAATACCCATCAGCTGTTTGAAATTAAAGGAAAGATTAGGTCCTGGTTTTATACACGCTTTATTGTATTCCGAGAGCTTTCTACTCAGCCAAATAAATCTTCTTTAAGAGGATTAGGAAACTTTCATTATCTTTATCTAACCTGAACTAACACTAACTCTGAAAAATTAATCTAGAGACCGGACAAAAGCCACTAGCTGGTGCAGAGCTGCAAAAATCTGGAGGCAGCACCCACTGGAGTACTACCTGCCCCTCTGATCTGCCAGAACCTGGATCCTCCCATCAGAACAGCCTCAGGATGCTGCTTTGCAACCCAACAGCATCTGCTGTGTTGATACACTTGCCTATGAAGCCTTGTGCCAAAAGCCCTTCATGGCCCCACAGTGACTTCAGCCTCTCTCCCAAAACCACGGAGCTCTGTGCTGTTGGGATCTGCTTCTCCTCTGTGCCTCTGCACATTCCTTTTGGCTCTCCTGAAGCATCTTCACACACCTGCCTGAGCACCTTGCTAATGAACCCCTGATGGAGCGAGCTGAGCAGCACAGCTCCAAGCAGCGCAGACAGGTCAAACTCACAACAGGGACAGGCAAAGGGAGAAAAAGG
Source organism: Origma solitaria (assembly GCA_013397895.1). Classification (NCBI taxonomy): domain Eukaryota; kingdom Metazoa; phylum Chordata; class Aves; order Passeriformes; family Acanthizidae; genus Origma; species Origma solitaria. The sequence goes on along the minus strand of VZRL01001512.1, from coordinate 738,282 downwards.
AAGAGCTCAGCAGCCCCATTGTCAGTTCTCAGGGGTCCTCTGCCCCATGTAATGACCATACAACACAGAGAGGCTGAGACAACACACGTTCATCTCCTCCCTGGCATGGTGGGCCCTTGTCCACACCACTGTTCCCACACACGAGGCACGTTCAGACCTACCTTGCACGATGAGGTGGACGCGTGAAGTCTTGGGGTGATTGTCTGTCTGCACGGAGCAGGTGTAGGGGCCCTCATCGTACACGTCCACGTTGTGGATCTTGATGCTGTACTGGGTCTTGGTGTTGGACAGGATGACCACGCGGTTGTCTATAGACCACTTGTCATTGCCGGCATACAGGATGGTGCTGCGGTTCAGCCACGCCACCCGCGTCACCCGGTCATCCACAGTACACCTGCAGGGACACACAGAGGGTCACACACCTGGACAGGACACACAGAGAGCAGCCCGGCTCCCAAAAGGGGATGGGAGCAGGAAGGGAGCGTGGCTCCACAGCACTGCCAGCATGGAAATGGAGCATGCCACAGCCGTGATTCCATTTCCACATCCTCCCATCACATGAGATTTCACATAAACAGTGGGTTCGCCAGAAATAAAACCTTTCTTTTTCTTTTACACACAACTGGGGAACCACAGACAAAATTCCCACTGTGTTTGACCTCTGCAAGCCAGGCAGACCATCCCTATCCCCCTCTCACCCATCTCCACAGCCCCCCTTGCTCTCGCTGTGTGCTGAGAATTCCAGATGAAGCTGTAAAATGTGCTGACAGTTCGGCTTGTTGGCACAGCCCTCGAGCCTTCCCCGGGGTGATAAACACCCCCGCTGCTGGGGACAGGGGCCACAGCATACGCATGGGGAGAGGGGAAGAAGAGAAACAGCCGGAGATGGCCAAGCCAGCACACGGGGAAGGGAAGGGAACATTTGGATAAGCAGCTGTAAATCCTACAAGTGCCTTGAAAACACAACGCGGTCATTTCCATTATTTATTTCCTGCCTGGCTCCCACTCTCCCCGCTCTGAGACGTGCGGGAGCTCGGCAGCTCCGGTCCACGGCGCTGAGTTACACTTGGCAAAGGAGATGGGGGGGAAGGGAATTAAAATGTTCCTGGAAAACACGGCTTTTTCATTCTGTTTGATAGCTTCCTCTCTATCTATATACTTGTGGCCTTCTCTGCTGCCTCCATGGTACCTGCAGCATACTCTCGGAGCATTTGGCTAAATTAAGAGCCCAGCATCTCTAGGAATCTTCACCCTTGCTACCTCAGTGGGGAAGTTTTCTCTTGGCATCGAAAAAAAAGGGAAAACCAAGCTAGATATGAGCTAGTGCCGGTGATGGCAGAGCTGCCACAGCTCTGTGCAGCTGAGATCGTAGGAAAAGGCACCTACAGTCAATCAAGAAACTCGTGCAAGTCCCTCTCCACATGTCTGTAAATTCAGAGAGGGGCTGGGAGGCTGTTCCTGTCCTCGTTCCCATCACAGCACCTCACCTGCCCAAGCTCCAGGGGTGTTATATGCCTCCCTTGCTGAGATTGCAGAGCGTCACCTCGATCGAGATTATTAATCGGGCGGAGGGAAGGGGTGATACCTGGCATGTTTGAGGGTCCCCCCGGGTGCTCGGTTCAGAGGAATGAGCCATATATCCTGCCACAAACAAGTAATTTTCCCCTTGCAGGAGCTGTATGTCTCTGCCAGCCACATCACGTAGAGATGCTGGAGAAGACGGATGGCCCTCCACGCCTGCCGCGGCACTGCCAGCACGCCAGGACAGACACCCCGTGTCAGACACTCCCCGGCGCCAGGTCGGCTCTGCCGGACAACGGCAGCCTTGTGCCAGCACATCGTCCTTGTCGGGAAGCCGAGCCCTCTCTTCCTTCAAATTAACTGGGGGAGAGCTAAGCACAGCCGAGTTAAGTTCGGCCCTAGGGGATTCCAGTCTAGTGGACTATTACTGCTGTCTCACTTCATTATAATGAATAATAAAGAGATACTTACACACGGCTTCTGTAAATTATTCATTGCGTGCACTGAAAAATCAGGGCAGCAATATGTAAAACAGACAACTTGCATGTCTGCGCTCATATAAATATCCAGACTACAGCCCTGCGAGGTACTCTCGGGTCCCCTCATTAGGGGTGAAGCACAAGGACTCAGGTTTGAAGTGACAGGGATGAGACGCTCGTGCCGGCGCTGAGCACGTTCGAGTGTTGCTGCCCAGCTTCGGCTGGCGCATATGGGATGTGCTTCCCGAGGAGATCTGGGACCGATCCAGGATATCTGAGACCTGGGGTGGTTCATTCTGCATTTATGGCTCACATTCACATCTCAGAGCTGCACAAGCACACCCAAGGATGGACACGTTCACAGGAGGGAGGGCAAAGACAGAATCACCCTCCCTTGCCTGTGGTGCTGGTGACTGATACTGCCCTCAAAACCACTTGAACGAGCAGGCAGCAGCAGCTTGGAGACCCCTGCAACAAATGCATGCCAAGAGCAAGGAGGCAAAGGCTCCTCCCTCTCATCCCTCCAGCTCAGTCTTCAGTTGCTGCCACACAATAGCTAATTTAGGACCAAGACCCTTCGGCTTTGTGCAGCATCATTCTCCTCTCCACCAGAGCCCAGACTGTCCCCTGCAGCTACAGACAAACCACCCTCCTTCAAACACCAGCCCTCCTGCACCTCCTGAGAATGTGTCAGAACCACCAGCAGCAGAAAAGCCCCATCCATCAGCTGGCACAGAGCACATGGCATTCCTGGAGGCACCTTCTTAGCTGACTTCACCTTCCCACCGCCAGTTTTCCTGTGCCCTGGCAGCTGGCACTACAAAGAGAATACTGATGGATTCCCTGGCACAAGGAGCACCTCATCAGCTTCTTTAGCTGTCTGGGAAAGCGATCTCCATTAGCTGCTAAGCTGACGGCACTCGCTTGTCTGCTGAGCCGTCTTTGCTCCCCATTTCCAATTGACCAGGATTATGATAATGTCTCCAGTAAGCAAACAGGTAAAGAGTCTTCTGCAAAGTGTTTAGATAAAGAAGACAAGCTCTGACAAAGCTGGATAATAAAGCAGGCCACGAGGTTTTCCCTTGAAGGGATCTAATTAAAACCAAAGACAAACCCCCATTAACAGTCTCCTGAAGGCGCCGTATCCATCTCCAGAAACTGCCTTACAAGTCCAGAAGGGACAAAAGACAATAAAGCGCCTGTCACGTGGGAGGGAAATAAACTTATCCAGGCTCTGCTGTTCACCTGGAGAAAGCTCCTCAGCAAGGCAGGGAGAATATCTCGGGAATGATATCATCAGCCCCCAGCACACACTGCATCCCAGCTCCCCCACATATCCCTTCTTGGTGCAACGTGACCCGTCCCAGCAGTTTTTCCATCTCTGCATCCCACTTACACCCTCATTGCCTTTGAGCAGAGACTTTCCACCATCTGCAACCCTCCAGCTGCCTCCAAACCACCGCTGCTCCCCTCCAGAGTGGCTGGGGAGCTTCGGATGCCGGGCTTTGCTGGAGCTGCAGCCCCCACAGAGCTCACAATGATACATGTGGCCTCTCGAAGGCTTCATCTCCTGAGACCCATACTGATCCCCTCACTCTGCGGGAGGACGAGAGCTGCTGTAGGGATCCCAGCGCTCCACCAGAGACGAGGGCAATGAACCTGAACGCGGCAGCATGAGAAGATGCATGAGGGTGGGAGCTGGGGGCACCGGCGCTGCGCTGCTTCCCCTCTAATTGCCCCCATTCCTCATTCTTAAATGCTAATTTTGAAGTTTGCCACGGAATTATTTCTCTTAGTGTCAACAACACAGATAGCTCCGCCGATGCGCTCTTTGTGTGCGGCGGCACACGGTGACCGTCTCCCAGCTCCCACACCTATTAGGAGAGACCCCACGCCGCTCCCACAGCAGGGTCCTTCCCAGCCCCATCAATGACACTGACTGCCTCTCCTACGTGTGGGATGAGCCATAACACCCTCCACCTTCATCCCCTGCCATCCCTGGCCACACCACAGACCTTTCTTGCACTCAGCTGAACACGAGGGTGAAGCCTGGGGCTGCCCTCAACACCTTCCCCATGGTGAGGGAAATCCTGTGGCCAGGGTCAGCACAAGTTTTCTGGCAGTAGTTTGGAGGGAAAAATAGCACACACAAAGAGTTGGAAGCATAAAGGAAGTCTTGAAAAACCCTCTCCATGGGTGAGAAATGGGATGTACGGGACCCCAAAATGTTGATGAACATCCTGAGAAATCCAGAGGACATGGAGCAGAGCCAACACCACCAGTCCCTGTCCCTGCCAAGAGGCTGGGGAGATGGATCAATCCAAATTTGTTGTCCAAATCCATTTGGACACATGATGAAATTTTTGGGGTTGTCCAGTGCAGAACTGGGACACAGACTTAATGATCCTTGTGTGTCCCTTAAAACTGTGGATATTTGACGATTCCATGATTCAAACCCCTTCTGTTTCTTTGTTCAAACCAACAATGCCCTACTTTTAAACTCCTCTATGGATCTTCAACCCCAAACTGCTTCTCTCTCCTGTAGGTAACGTGCCTCGTCAGGATGACAAATGGAGATGCCAAAACCAGTCGCAAACTTGCCGGCTGACCCAGTTTTCAGTGGCTAAAATAGCTCACCCGGATCGGGAGAGAAGCCCCTCACCAGTGATCAGGTGATGTTTTACCCTGGGAAGCCTCCAACTGAAAATACCTGTGCAGATTTTTCTGCACCCTTGTCTTTGAGACGAAATTGTTAATTACATTTGCCAGGGACTCCTAATGGGATTTCTCCTTCACTTCCAATATTCGCCCCAGCTACACAGTTAAGGGGCGTCGGATGCTTTTTATTCTGGGCGGCTGGAGCAAAGGCAGAGGAGATTTATTTGTAATCATCGGAAATAAACACACTTCCTCAGAAGTAAACACAAAAGAACAGAACCTGGCTGTGCTCCCACTTCGTTCAAGATGCAAATGAGAAGCAGGCCATCAAAACACAGCAGCTCCTCTAATCCTCTCCCAACAATGTAACCCGTCACATTATCCTCGGGGACAATGGCATCTGCGCCGTGTGATGGCGAGTCTCACACGGCAGCTCCTGGGGGCAGGCCTGCTCTGCCCAGGCTTCCGTCACTGCCATCCACGCTGTTTATTCTGGGGGTGGAGGGCATAAGGCACTTTGTCTCTAATCATGATCCTCTCCACTGGCACTCTGTCGACTCTCCAAGGCATCTGCAGTGTCCCTTCTCCCCTCTCTCCCATCCATCCTGGTGCCCGAATGTGGAGTTCACAGCTCCACGCCATGCCCACGCCATCCCAGCGCCCCGAGGACAGAGGGCACAGCCCCATGCCATCCCCGAGCCCCAAGGACAGAGGGAACAGCTCCACACCATCCCTGAGCCCCGAGGACAGAGGGCACAGCTCCATGCCAACCCCATGCCATCCCAGCACTCCAAGGACAGAGGGCACAGCCCCATGCCATCCCCGAGCCCCAAGGACAGAGGGAACAGCTCCACACCATCCCTGAGCCCCGAGGACAGAGGGCACAGCTCCATGCCAACCCCATGCCATCCCAGCACTCCAACAACAGAGGACACAGCTCCATGCCATG
>VZRL01001512.1:583931-732485 GCA_013397895.1 Origma solitaria | reverse complement strand
CCATGCCATCCCCGAGCCCTGAGGACAGAGGGCACAGCTCCATGCCATCCCCGAGCCCCAAGGACAGAAGGCACAGCTCCATGCCAACCCCACGCCATCCCAGCACTCCAACGACAGAGGACACAGCTCCATGCCATCCCCACACCATCCCAGAGCCCTGAGGACAAAGGGCACAGCTCCACACCATCCCCATGTCATCCCCATACCCCAAAGACTGAGGACAGAGCTCCACACCATCCCCACGCCATCCCCACACCATCCCAGAGCCCCGAGGACAGAGGGCACAGCTCCACGCCATCCCCACGCCATCCCCACACCCCAAGGACACATGGCACTCAGGATGCACCACATGGCATCACCCAGCACCACAACCTCCCATCCAGCCTTCACCAACCACTCAGCAAGTCCTGATCCATCACCACACCCATACCCCTGTGGGAAAACAAGGAGCATGGGGCGTCCAAGAGCTTGGCCAGCCTAAACAGTTCTCCTTTTCTCCGTAACATTCCTCCCTCCGCACCGTACACCACTCAGCCGCTGCCTCCCGCAAAGCCACGCGCCAGCGGCTCTCACTCTCTGCAAGTTTAATTAATTGCCTGGCCCCACTGCTACCGCTCCGATTCCCTGAGCGCTCCCAGTGCTGTTCAAACACACTCCAGACCACTGGAAAAGCTGTTCCCTGCCAACAACTCCCTCCCTCAAAGCCCTCCAAGGGCTACAGGACCCTCCTGTCCTTCCCAGAGGCTTGGGGCTGCTGGGGAGGGTTTGTCCCCATCAGTTCCCCCATGGTGGCAGTTTGCCCACCACCAGGCACCAGAATAGAAGCTGCTCCCCATGAAAAATCAAAGCCCAAATTGATACATTACAGACTGCTAAATATAAAATATCCATCTGCAAAGATAATAAGCCTGTGAGGGCAGAGGCTGCCGAGTTGCTCCATTTCAGATAGTTTAATGGTGTTTTGGTCCATGACTGCAGCTCCCAGACATTAGAATGATAACAAGATGATGAGGAGGGCGGGAGCCGTCTGCACGAGGCATCAGAAGTCAAGACAATGCTCACTGTGCAGTCCCCGAGGGGTCCATGTCACACAAAACACTGGCTGCTCTGCACCCAGGCCTTTGGGTGGCCTCTGTGACCACCCAGGGCATGCAAAGGCTGAGCCTGGTGCCAGGTGGCTGACAAGCTTGAGCTGACATTAATTCAAGGGGGTGGGTCCGGAGTCAGGGGTGGACCTGGGTACCACGGGACGTGGCACAGTGATGCTAAAGCCAATACAGGCAGAGCTGTGCCGCAGGTGGCTTAGAAAGCAATCATAGTTGAAGAGGGAAGGGATGCCCAGCAAGGTGAGCTGCTGCACAGTGCCCCCACTGACGGATCACATCTTCTCTCCAAAGCCATTCACAGGATTTTCTGAATTAATGCTCCACATCGAGCAAATCCAGAAACAGTCAGCTCAGTTAAAGTGAGCCAGGCTTTCCCTTCAGTTCCTAAAGCCCTTCTTTCACTCCTCATTGCTTTTACTTCCAGCTTGCGGGGACACACATCACCCTGACAACATCATTGGCAAGGGGGGGCCAGACGAGGTTGGGTGCTCAGGTATGCTGCTCCCAGCTGACTTTCTGTTGTTTTTGACACAGCAATGCATCCATAATCCATGTCCACAATACCAGGATGCTCCCCCCACACGGCACGGAAGGACAGGAGACGTCAGCCTAAGCCCCAACAGCCACCAGCAGTTATTAGCTCAAGAGAAATCTTCATAAGGAAATATGAGGTGACAGCAAAATAAGTAAAGCGGGAGGCCTTTGGATAGAGCAAATCAATGGGAATGTTTATAGAGCAGGTGGCACGTAAATGCTTCCATCAGAGTCAGTCGATGCTGGCGGCCACACCTCATCTCCCAAAGACAGAGATGAAAATGAAGGCACCGAGTGGGGGCAGCCAGGCCAGGAAAACCACAGAAACTGGAGGGAGTGCAGCAAGGCATCTTTCCTTGCCCAAAATGGCACCTAAGTGACTGCACTCTCTCCCTGACACAGCCAGGCACTGATTTCCAGCTTCCCTATGGCCACTGGGCCATTCTGTGGTTTGAAGAAGGCTGGGACATCTTCCCAGCTCCTCTCCAGAGATAATCACAACCTGTCCCAGGAAACATGGGTCGAGAGCTGTTTTCTCACCAAGAAAGCCAAATTCCCCTCTCCCTACACCAAGCCCTGTCCTACATCCCAGCAGGGAAAAACCCAACGAGAGACACCCGCCAACACCATCAGCACCCTTCAAGGTGTGCTGATTAAGGACCAACGTGGAGATGCCCCTGCCCTCAGCATCGGCACAGCCCTGCGCTCAATCAGCGCCCGCGCCCCGCCTCAATCAGTGCTCATCTCACACAATACAGCACCTGCACACGGCTGATTTCCAGTGTTCTTCAATCAAAAGCAGCACAGACACACCGAGCTCATCGCGAGCAGAGCTGAGCAGTCAAGAACCTCAAGTCCTGCATGCCTACCCTGGGGTTGTGGGGCAGGGTTTTTCCCTTGCTATTGATTTGCTTGCCAGGTTTTTTCATTCACCTCCCCAGGCAGGGAGAGAGAGGAGTAACTTTGGCTGTAACAGTTGGACACGCAGTTAAGTGGCGGTAATTAGCAATATGAGGCTCCGACTGCTCTGGTTCAGCCATCCTGATGGGACCCATGACTGTCTCCATCTCAGCTGGATAAGGGGGACACTTCCAGCCCAGGAGGATGTGGCTGTGGCTCCGACAGCATCCCACAGTTGCAAAAGAAGAAAAAATGTTGTCAGGCTGATTAAAACCCAGACCAGTGCACATCTCTGAGAGAAGCAGCTGAAGCAAAACCATTGGACACTTGTCCCTGCATTGCAAGGAGGGAAAATCGGTCTGAAGCCACCCCAGTGCAGAACAGGGTGGCAATGCAGAGACGGGATGGTGCTGTCACCCCAAAAGGGGTTCCTGGGGGAAACAACAGCACTTGGGGCCCTTTGGAAGGAAATCCAGCCATGTCTCCATCACACATGGGCCTCGCGCTCTTGGTCAGTCTCTCCGGCCACACCACCCTCCCCAAGAGTCAGGGGGAAAGCAAACCTCTTCTCACATCCTGCCGCTGATTACCACCAAAATATATTTGTCATGAGATGCCCACCGCTATCTCTGTGGCTCTTAAGGGTAATGGAGAGGTTTCAGTCTTTGGAGGATAAGTCTCAAGCTCTTGGCTGCTTGCCCGGGAGGATTATTTTACATCAGGTTGAGTTCTGTAGTAATTATCTTCAAAACAGCTGGACTGCTGGATAAACTTGCTGTATCTTAATGCACAATACGGGAGCAAACGTGGGGAATTAAACTGCAATTCCAGACAGATCGACGGGAAAACCTCTCGCCGGTGTTTCAGAGGCTGAGGCCCAGGGCTCCTCACACGTTAGGGGTGGGGAGGCATTTGCTCATTTGAAATCAATTCCAACCTCCCCAGAGACAGAGCAGAGGGGGAAAGAGATGCCGGATGAAGATGTTTCACCAGCAAGCTTTCAGTGGAGAAAAAGAGCACTGTTTTCCTGACCCTCACGGCTGAAAAATGAAGCAGCATTTGATCCTGGCTGGACAGTTTGGTGTTCCACACAACCCCGAGACTTCCAGAAAAGCTCCAACTTTCCAAGGTCTTGGCTCCACACTGCACCATTCACTGCGGTGCCAGTGGGCAGGGAAAGGTGAGGGGCAGATCAGCTCACTCCATCTGCATCCCTCACACCTGGAAGTCACTCCCCTTGCCTTCGGTAACCCATCCCAGACGGATGAAGGAGCTGACAGAAGGACAAATCAACTCCTAGGATGAAGGAGCTAACAGATGGACAAATCAGCTCCTAGACTGGTCCCCCAGAGTGAATTAAAAGGCAAAAAAATAAGGTACCTTCAAGGTGATGCTGCCACAAGATTTAGGTGCAAAATCCTTGCAGATGGAATGAATAACCTCTAAAAACAGGGAAATTCTGCCACTGGAGGGTGAAGCCGTATTTCATGGCAAACACCGTAAAGCGCTCCTGCCAAACGCGAGATCTGTAAAAGACCTGGGTGAACCATCAGCTCAGGAATATAATTGCCAATTTGCAGGAATTTCACCAGCAATTAGGCAAAATAAAATAACCCACCAGAGGAAATCCTTTACTCGCTGCTCCCGCGCCTCCCTGACCCATCTGATTTCCGCCCACCGCTGCTCTGCCGGAAAGAGGGTTGGATGCTTCAGGCACTGAGGAGGCAGTGACAGCTCCGTGGGGATGAAGAAGTCGTCTCCAGTGCCAGCTAAAGAAGTCATCATCAGCATGAGATGACAACAGACACTCCTGGGCACAAGCCAGACGAAGACCTCTCCTGCCAGCACCCCCTCTCCAAGCATTCCCAGCAACTGGGAGCCTGATCCCGCTAACCCCACGGGGCCAAACAAGTGCACGCAATTAGGGGGTTTATTTGTTTGAGTTGCACGTGAATATCCCAAATTACATTATCAGATCATAGTCCTGCTTCTGATTTATTCCTTCTTTGTTCTTCAAGTCTTCGTACATCTAAGCAATTAACCTCTCAAAGAGCTGGAGAACACATAATTATCCTCATTTGTCTAAACGTCACCAAGATGGCTGCCTTTCAATTAACCTTCTGGGAATGGAGGGAAGTTGGAGTGATACAGTGATCATTTCCAACTTCAGCCTAGGCTGCTGCTTTTTTTTCCCCTTAAAGTAATTTAATTGAAATATTCAGATGATAAAATATAGCCAGATAACTGTTACTGCAGGTAACGGGATCAAGAGGGGGCTTGCAATCGAAAAAGAAGTCAAACGAGGTACAGTAATATTATATCAATACGTGGCACTTCCATCTAAAAATATCAAAGAACTTTGTACTTATTAATGAAGGGAGCATTTCACACTCCCCTGCCAGGCTGAGACTTACATCACTTCAAAATGCTGCTGTTATTGATGGGGAAACTGAGGCAGGGGATGAGCTCTGGCACCCGGAGTATACAGAGTCAATCCCTATGCAGCCAGGAGCTTCCCAAGATCATCTCCTCATGATCCCCTCTCCCAGAAAAAGTTGGCTCCAATGTGAAGTCAGCACGGGAGACGCGGTGGCGGCCGAGCTGCTTTTGCTTTTATTTATTTTAATAATAATAATAGCCCCCGTTCTGCTGAGCCAGCGTCTGCCACACCAGCGAGCGAGGGAGCCGTTCCCACCCATTGCCTCGCTAATAAATATGCATCGTTCCCGCCGGGAAGTGCCAGGTCAAGCTTTGCACCCGCACGAAGCACGACACCAGCGTCGTCTGGCACGGGCGAGCAATATTTATACACACCCCCGCTCATAAATACACAGGCAAAATAAACAAGCCAGCTCTGAAGTTCAGCGCATCTCCTCCCTGACAAGCGTGGCTCCTCAATTCCCCGCGGTGCCACGGCTCCGCTCCCAGCGTGAAATCGAGCTCTCCAAAAAGCAATTTGGGCTCCGGCACCGCTCCAAGCCCTGCTCGCTGCCTCGTGCCCCGGCAGCACTGTGGCAGAGCTCACATTCACCCTCCCTGCAGATTCGGTGGTTTGGGGGAGGCCGGATGGAGCTCCTACACGAAGGGAAACTGAGGCACGGCGACGCACAGGATTCATTCCCTTGCATCCTTCCCTCCCAGCCTCATGTGCGGATCAGTGTTTCAGCAGCAGGCAGACACTCTGCTGATCGTTCAAGCAAGCGGCGAGGAAAGGACGAGGGAATACAAGAGGGTCCCCACTGGGGACACCACAAACCCGCGTCTCTCACGGTGCATTCATCCGGAGATGCGAAACGAGGGTAACACAATAGCCACCGAGTTTATTCTCGGCACAGGCTGGCGGCAACATAATTAAAATGCAGGTCGGAGTCAAGGAACCTTCCGATAAATCTTTGCTTTTGGCTCTTGGGCTTGACAGGAAGCCTATACCTGGCGCGGGGAGTACAGACTGAGGGGGAGGCACGGATAAAGGCTCTGCTTTATGGACGGCCATTTTAATGTTTCGTTTGAGTAATGGGCCTTGCAAATTAGCACCCCGGCGGCCTGAAATACATATTTTTCCAAGGACACACAGGCTCCCGATCCGACAGGTGATGTGGGCAAACAGGCCCCGAGGGCAGCCGCGATCTCAGCTCTTTGTGGCTGCAGTCATATTCTATCCCAGCTGGGATGATGAAGAAGAAAGCAGTGAGCTTGGAGGGGGAATCCGGAGGCTGGGGGAGGAAATGGAGCAGAAAACGACCCTCTGTGAGACCAGCGAGGGGCTGATGAGCGGTGGCAGTGGCAGGGAGTGCCTGGCAGCCTCCAGAGGGAACTGATGCTGCACCAGCAGAGCACGGCACATCCCAGCCTCTCTCCCTCGAGGGAACCCAGCAAGACACTCCAGGGCTTGTCTGTGGCACACGCCTCTCCTTGCACAATCAAAACTATGGATCTCTGGCTCTCAGTGCAGCTTGTCTGAGCATCTGGCTCTGGGCTGAACGTTTGGGAAAGCTGGAGGTGCTGCAATTATGCTGCGGAGAAGGGGGATACCTCGGCTGTGGGGAAATCAAGCTGGCAGCCAGTGGATTGCCCGATGGGGCTCCAGCTTCTCCAGTGCAAACATGGCAGGAAAAGACGGAACATCCTTGCAATAACTGTGAGAGGAGAGTCAGGAGAGCAATGGAGAAATATGTGTGGCTGAACACGAGGGGGAGCTCAGGCCAGAGTGCGCAGGGGAGCACGGAGCAGAAAGCAGAGCCTACAGCTCACCCTCTCTCTCCATCCCTCCTTTCCTGCCTCCTCTCCTTCCTCCCCCTCTAGCCTTCCCATCCAATAATGTACATAATCTGCACAGCCATCACCTCTCTGCACCAGCATGAGATGTGCTGCAGCTCCATGAAACTTCCAAAGAAGATGATCGAGCACCCAGAGGATGCACCCGAGCCGCCCCAGAGAGACAGAACTCTGCACACCGTCTTCCTCCCTCGCACGGAGCTACATCTGTGACTGGGCATGCATTCAAATCAGAGCTGAACATGTGCCTGCAAATCATTCTGTACCTCAAACGAGGAGCTGGATACCTGGAATTCTCCTCCTCATCCCACTGTCTCCTGCAAGAAGCACAGGGTGAGAGCTCCCTGTCAACACTCATCCCTCTCCCCCTGGATGTTCACCACAAAGGATGGGTGGACAGGATGAAAGCAAGCTCAGAGCCTGGAGCAGCAGTTTGCACTTTCCTGCCTGCTTGCAGGGTCATCAGCTCACATCCAAAGTGCCCAAATGGGATTTGGGAGCAGGCTGAGCCGGTGACCAAGGCACGAACTTAGCCAAAGGCCCCTGTGTAGCATCACGGTGTGCCACAGATCTGGAGATGGACTCCTTCCTGACCGACTCCGTGCCCACGGCACAACCTGCTGCTTCGGCCAGATGACTCCAGGGAAGTTGTACTTGGGGAGCAAGCAGCTCTGCCTGCCGCTCCCGCTCACCCTTCCAAGTTACAGTCATCCAGGATGTGATTCGGAGAGACAGCTCTGAACTCGCTGCGAGAGGCAGGAGTTCCGGCGCAGTGTATCCAGCACTCCCGGGGCACTCTGGAGCCTGCGTGCCAGCCACCGGTGCATGCTTTTCCAGTCGGGGAGACGCTCCGGGGCAATGGGGAAGGAGCGGCCTTTCAGAGGTACCACACGTTCCAAGACGCTTTATGCATCAGCATCTCCCTCCAGGAGGTTTGACTGCGGCTCACTGGGGTGAGTGCAAAAACTTCCACCTTCCTCCAAAGGCGCAGGGTTGAGCTCTCAGGAATTCCAGCCACCCAGAGCCATTGCATTTCATTTATAGCCACAGTGAGCAGGCAGAGCCACCCCATCAGTTAATCTGTGGTCTTGTTGCCACTCTAAGGACATGAGTAAAGGATGCTGAGAGCTGTTCCAAGAAATCCCTGTGGCTTTTATACCCGGAAAGCCAAGAAAGGGACATGGGGATGCCAACTATTTCTGCCAGCCACTCGTGTGCACCTACAGAGCAGAGACAGAGGACTGGGCCAAGGCGCACGGAAATCATTTTCTGCTGGCAAAGCTGCCGACTCAAGGAGAAACATAAAACCCTCGATGAAGGGCTTGTCTAGTTTATTATAACATCGGCTCTAATTTATGCGCCTGCCTTTTATGATTGTTCTCTATCGCAGTTCCTGGGGCTTATTTATAGAGGGCCATTAGCACAGAGAGCAGGCCCTGATGAGGGAGCATTTGCAGCCTGCCGGGGGACCGGGATATAAACCGAGCTGAGGAGGAGGAGGCAGCGAGCTCTCGCATGGGGCTGCCGGAGTCCTCCCTCCGAAAGCTGAGAAGGATAATTTGATCTCAGAGAGTGATACTACTTCATTTCACGTGGCTGTCTCTGGGCAGGCTGCAGCCTCCTTCACATGCACTTTGCTGAATTCCCCAGTCCCAAACAAACTCGGCAGTGAGAGGAGGGGAAGTAAAGAGCTTTGGATCCAACCGTCCACACCAAGCACAAAGACAGGGAAAAGCCTCTCGGGGATGTGAAAGAGATGCTGGAGGGAGGAGGGTGAATTACAGAATGGTTTGGGTGGAAAGGACCTTAAAGATCATCTCATTCCAGCCCGGTGCCATGAACTGGGACACCTTCCACTAACCCAGGTTGTTCCAAGCCCCATCCAGCCTGGCCTCGGACACTTCCAGGGATCCAGGGGCAGCCACAGCTTCTCTGGGCAACCTGTGCCAAGGCCTCACCACCCTCACAGGGAGGCATTTCATCCCAATATCCCCCCTAACCCTCCCCTCTGTCATTTTAGAGCCATTCTCCCTTGTTCTGTCACTACAATACCCTTATAAAAAGTCCATCTCCGGCCAGGGGAAGACAACCCCAACTGCACGGTGTCCAGGCAGCGCATCCCAGGGTGCTGACACCGGCACTCATCCCAGCCCAGGAATCCCAGCCCTGTGCCCATCTCATGTCCTTCCACCTAAAAGCAAAACATCTCAAAGGCTGTGCAAACACCCCATGGTACACAGGCAAACTTCACAAATTATTCCTATTTACAAACATCGCTCTCCAATCTCCAGCACAACCCAGACAGGCAATCCTACGGTGGTAATTAAAACCACAGCCACTGAAATGATGGGTTAATTAAAGGTCCAACTCACACCCAAAACACACCAATGTGCAGGGAAAAATGCATTGGTTCAAACCCCAGCGAAGTGGGTAGGTGGGTCTGTTGGCAGAGAGAGACGATGTAAAATGAATTTGTATGATCAAAACCTTCCCGTACAGTTCGCAGGTAATTTGCAACGAGAACAAAAGCTTTAAATTCATCCACTAAATTATTCACTACAAATCGTCCTCTCAGCTCCCGCGCTTGTGTCCTTCAAGCTGTTCTAGGTGGTGATTACGTCCCCTCGGTGCACGGGGAGGCCTCGGGGAAGCGGCTGCAGGAAAGACGGAGCCGCCGATCCGACACTGGCAGTTTGATTTACAGAGAGAACTGGGGAGAGGAGACAGCAGCCCTCAGGAAAAAAGAAACTTCAAGCTCTAACCATCCCATCAAGGGGCTTTCTGCGTTCTTTATGTGGCGGATTTTTTTGCTGTCTTTCGTTTTCCGCAACAAGCTCCCGCTGCAGGCACAATAGATGATGCTAAATTATTTTGGAATATGCTGAGAATGCCCTGCTTGGCCAAGCGAAGCCTCATAAATCATTCCTCTTCTTCCACTCCCTTTCCCATTCCTGATCTCTCTTTCAGGCAGTATAATGCCAGCCTGCTGGGGAGCCCATTGCCCTGGCACCGCGGGCACTGCTGAGAGCGACCGGAGCCAGTCCTGCTGCCGAGGGGATGAGACCACGCGACAGGGACAGACTGGGCCACTCGAGCTGCTCACGAGGTCGCTACCTGCCAGCAACCAAATCTGGAGCCCACCTGGGGGCAAGGCAGCCCCACGGCAACCTGTACTGGTGACAATTCCATGTACGACTGGGAAGGGATGGGAAAAGCAATTGCATTCATGTGTCAGATGTTTAAATATCACCCCTGACGGAGCTGGTGACTCGGACTGAGCTCCTCTCTTCTCACTAGCACAGGTTCCCTCCAAAGCAGAGGAGATGCTGTTGAAGGACCTGGCAGGGCAGAGGTCTGGAGCAGAGGGAGGAGAGGAAGGCTGGGGAGAGGAAAGCCCTGCATGAAGGAAACGTGGAGCTCATTCAGCATTTGTGCTGTAGCTGGAGAGGCTGCACAGCCCAGGGCTGTCAGCCTGGCTCCTTGCACTACGACTAAAATCACACTTTTCACTAAAAAGCCCAGAGCAGAGAGACCTTAGTAAAAGGCAGAGGCCCCTCCAGCTGAAACTGATGGGCGGAAAAGCACTTTGGACCAGGAACCACAGTGTGGCAAAGACACCGTCATTTTCCAATACCTGAAGTGACATTTTCCGAGTCCCTCGCGCTCAGCTGTGACACTGACAATGTCATAATAGGGATATGAGTGCTGTGCATCTCTGTGCTGGCCTGGTACCCATCACTCAGGAATGATGGAGAGGTGGCAGGCTCGGGAACCTGCTGACAAGAAGGAGCAGTGAGCAGTTCCGTTTGCAGCCCTGGGCAAGGACTACATTCCCTTCCCTCCCCGGCTCAGAAAAAGGGGGATTGCCATCTTCTACGGCTTGGCTGTGAGCTGGCCCAAGAGGACTCAGCCAGGCATTTTGTGGGGGCTGGAAGGATGAGGCAGTTCCTTGAGGTCACCCCAGGTAGGAGGGAGCCCCGTTATCCACCAGCATTTGGAGGTGATGGAAGCACCTGGAGCTGCAGGAGGAGGCTCAGGGTACCAGAGGCTCAGCATCACCCCATCACTCCTTCCACCTTCTCACCCAAGGCACAGTGAGGTTTAGCTTGGGTTTTTTTAATCACTGCCCTTCTGCCTTCCCCAGGAGTACATTACAAACCCCAAATGCAGTCAGAGCCTCAGCAGCCACTCCTGCCTCTCCAGAACCTGAGCTTTACAACTCTGTAGCCCTTCCTTGCTCACTGTGTTTTGCACAGACCAAGTGTGACGCTTATCCTGAAGAGCCGAATTTCAGGCCCCTTGGTTATTCCATAGATGGAGCTGCTATTTTAGACAAGACAGACTCAAAACAAAAACAAAACCTAAAGTGGAAATAGAGGGAAAAAGCCCTCTGAGCATCACAATGGTGACAAGAATCCATAGCGAGGCATTTGTCTTTGGTTTTTAACCTGGAGGAAGGTGAAAACACCAAGTGAATCTGCAAACACCCAGGGACCATGTGTCCCCGCAGTCCTGGGGAGCCGGATGGGAGCTGCTGGTGGGCAGGGAGATGCCAAGAGCTTTGCCAACACTGGGACCAGGGTTGGGGATGACCCAGAGGACATGGGGATACACTCACCAGACTAGTGCATCACCCGTTTGCTGGGAAAAGCAGCCAGACACACACACACAGCTTCCCTCCAGTGCTCTTCCCAGCATGTTTTCATCACCCAGCTGCAATTCCCACCTTTTCCATCAGGATTTCCACTGGAGTTGAAGTCCCTTCAAGCCAGACCACCCATACCAACGAGGCCCCAGGTACCCAATATTTCATCCCCAGTATCCCAGAAGGGCTACGGAACATGCGGACGCGCTCCATAAAGCCACCATTAGAGATCCCCTGATGGAGATGGATTATAATTTGCAAATGATTAAAACACAATTAACGGCGGTAGGGAGGTACTCGAGGCTCTGCAAAGGAGCCGTACAAATGAGGAGTTATCAGGACCTTCGGTGTCCTAAGCACCTGTCAATTCCTGGTTGAAACAAGTGCATTAGCCTCGTCCAATATCCATCTAACCTTTCCACTCTCCCTTGCTCTGTTTCCCTGGCAACCAGTTAAAAGTGCTGGAAAAAGGCACAGCTGCTTTCAGAAAAAAGAAAAGGAAGAGGGAAAAAAAAGGCAGTGTGTTCTTTTAAAGCACGTGTGCTCGTCACTCTTTCCCCCCTCTCTCTGTCTCTCCTTTAGGCGTCTGTGTTTTTCCTGCCCAGCTCAGCTCCAACTCCGAGACCTCGGCACGAGCTGCCACGCTCGGAGGGCAACGAGCGGGGTGGGGATGGCTCTGCCATCCTGCTCTCCCCGGGGATGGCCACATGAACCACGAGCTATTGAACAAAACCACCGGGGACTGCAGAGAAACAGAGGGGAGCGAACCCAGAAGATGGCTCGAGCATGGGAAGATGCTGAGAGGGAACATCCTGTCCTGAACCATTCCTGGGGCCGGGGTCTCGGTGTGCCCCTCTGGTGTGCTCCCTGCTGGGCACATCGCTGCAGAGCCACACACGACCTTGCACAGCTCTCCGGAGTGGTACAAGCTGAACACTCCGTATTTCATGGTGCTCCCTGTCAGTCTCTGAGCAAAACAGCAGTTTAACAAAGATCAGGACTTGAGGCTGTCACTAAACCCTGCTCTGCTGCCTGCTAAACAGGGTTATTTTTCCTTTCTTGCCTTTTCTCCCTGCTCCTGCCTGCCTGGGCAGCATGTCCCAGCACAGCCACGCTGATGAGTGTGGCATTTGTCCTGACACCTTTGGGAACTCAGCTCCAAAGGGTGGAAGGAAAATAGCAATGAGAGCAGCCGTCACAAAAACTGGGGTGGGGAGGACGGTGTTCAAAGCCTGTCACTGCCATGCTCTCCTGTCTTCACAAGCAAATGCCAGAGAGGGGCTGGAAACACATCCTCTTCCCCAGGGACAGCCCAGCACCCAGAGCAGCCTGCTCTGGGTGAGGAGAATGGAAGAGGGAAAGGTTCTCCAGGTGCCTCAGGAGCTGTCACGAAGGATGGAGCTGGGAATGCAGTTGGGGAAAGAGCAGTGGAGGTGGGATGGAGTCACTCAGCACCTCCCGACAAACCCTGCAGTTCTTTGTGCCACTGTTCCAGCAGGGAAGGAAGCTGTTCATCATCTGAACAGCTGAACATCAAAGCTGTTCCATCCTGGAAAGTGCTGGGAATCTCCTCAGAAGGGAAGGAGCCTCGTGGTGCTACATTTGCAGGACTGACCACAAATTTTCCTCTGCACCAGAGAGGTTCCAGGGGAACAAAGCCCCTGGGATGGATCCACAGGCAATCAAGCCTCATTACTCTGTCGCTCAGTGAACAGCTCCATCCACACATGGATGTGCTGCTCCACGTCCTGGCCTGGCTTGTGGCACACACAGGAACTGCTGATGGTCCTGTATCCTTTATCCAGCCCCAGCATCTCCAGGAGCAGGGGCTGAGAACCACCCCCACAGCAGCATCCCTCTTGCATGGGGGACAAGGAGCAGAAAGGGGTGGCAGCAGCACGGGAAAGAGCTTGATTGTGTTAATTAATTGCCTGGTTTGAAGAGCCACAACCATTTTGCACTCAGCATCTTAAACAGAGGGAGGGGGGGAAAGAAACAACCCATTAAACAACACACATGGGGGGAAAAAAACAAAACAAAGGAAAAAATCATCCTAATCTAATGTTTTGCAAACACTGGGCACCCAAACAGCTGATCTTTGTCAGGAACCTTAGTTCCAAGAACCACTTAGAGGCTTTCATCAACACATTATAATATTAATCAAGACTCATAATGCAGAGTGATTTGCATGCCAACAAATATATTTACACTGTAAATTGTTTGTTGAGAAGCCTCAGAGAAATATGCAATTCGCTGCTATTGAACTTGGGTAGCAGGGAAAAAAAATAAAAGTACCAAATCCCTGTAGACTTGGTTCCTTCTGGCTTTGGCAACACGACTCATTAGCATGCACTTGCACTTCCACGTGGGTTTTTGCTCGCAGCCATTTATAGCTAGATCTCAGCAGTCAGAGGTGGAAAAGCTCAGCAAGGTCCCCACAGTTAAATCCAGGTCACTGTCTTCTCCATGGAGGAGACACAGCCTCTGGGAAACTTGTCCAGCAAGAGCCAAGGAGTCAAAGCATGACAACTGTCACCCATGGGTGACTCTGTCCGATCCTCAGGGCAGCCCCAGGCTATTTATGCAGTCAGTCCTGGTGTGAAAGCCAGAGTGTCCCCAGACAAGTCCTGCTCCCACAGAGGAGAGGATGGCCAAGCACGGGGAGCTGAGCGATGGAGAGGCAATGGCAGAGCTCCCAGTGCCCACAGTCCCCAGGTCAAGTCAGCCAAAAAGCCTGAGGACGGTTGGACTTGATCTTAGAGGTTTTTTCCAACCATAATGACTCCATGATTCCATGATGTCCTGCTGCACAGGACCATGGCAGCATGCAGGAGGTGACTGCTCACTCCTGGGACCTCCCACATGCCCCTGCCAACAGGGAACACTGCTCAGAGAGACAGTTCGGTTCAGACCCCAGGATTTGGGGGTTTGCTCCACACTGACAAGCCCTTACAGACTCCAGGGCACTCTGTGGAGAGGCCAAGATGAGCAGTTATCCCCATTATCTGCACGGGTTCACAACACAACCTGTACCCACAGCACAGAGGAAGAGAACAGGATGGGAAGCAGCACCACTGGGAAGTCTTTTCCAATCTAAGTGATCCTATGACTCCAAGAGCATTCAAATGGTTTGCACTCTGATCCCATGCTTCTCATCCCAAATCTTCCCCTCCTTTCGCTCCCCCTGCTTTTCCCCCTTGCACCCCTGCTCTTCCCACAACGGCATGCAGGTCCTGCTGGGTCTCCGTGCCGGGTGTAAATGAGCGCCTGCTGCGTTTTCCACGCGCCCTCATCCCCTCCCTGCCTGCCTGGGGCTCTGGGGCTGGAAAGGATGATTAGCAAAGGTGTTAGAGGAGAATTAAATGGAGTATTCTGTGGTGCCTCTCTAAGCTGCTGAAGAGCGGATTAGCAGGAGGCATTGATCTCCTGGTTCAGAGACCTTCTAAAGAGCGAGGCAGAAAAATAATGGGAGGGAGGAGGGGGGAAGCTAATTAACACTTCCAGGGTAGCAAGCCCTCCATGTGGAGCTGGTATTAATAAAATGGATAGGAGATGCCCTGGTCAGAGTGAACGGTGTTTGTTCATCCAGGGGGTTTCCTTGTGTGGTGAGGGTGAAGGAGGTGGGAGACAGGACCAGCACTCAGGAAGGGGAGATCACAGAATCATAGAAAACACAAGAATCACAGAATCCCAGAAGAGTTTGGGTTGGAAATGACCTTAAACTCATGTCATTCCAACCTCCCTGCTGAGGGCAGGGACACCTTTCACAAGACCAGGTTGCTCAGAGCTCCATCCAACCCAGCCATGAACAGTGCCAGGAATGGGGAATCCACAGCTTCTCTGGGCATCCACAGCTTCTCTGGGCAACCTGATGATATAGAGCAGCAAGAACCCTGTCTCAGGTCACTGCTGTCCCTGTGGAGTCGGGACAGGACCAAAGGCTGCTCTCACACAGGTACCTCTGGCCACAGCTGCTGCCTTTGCTCCAGCTTTTTATGGGAAGCAGGAAGCTGAAGATGCACGCCTGCATCCTGGCTAGTTATCCTGCCCCCCAGCTAGCAGTTATTTTGGGATGACACCACATTGCTGCTTCCAAACCCACCATGTCACCCCCATGACAAGCAGGGAAACGATCTGAAAGCCCAGGAAGCATTCTGGCGGAGCAGCGAAAATCACAGGAATAAACTTTGCGGGTCTGTCAGGTGGTTTGATCTGTTTGCATTTAATACTCAGTTTCTCTACGTGTGTGCAGTGCAAGTCCCTAATCCCTGCTCAGTAATTACCGACATTAGAGGACCAGAGCTCAGTCCTACCCATCCGTGCTCGCTAATGCCTGCACAAGAATTTCCCTAACCCTCGCTGCGCCACGACATTAAGGACAAGCAGATGCCTTCAAGCTCTCCGTTCACAATGATTGCCCTACAAAAACATCAGGGAAGGAGAAAGAGCGTGGTTGGGGGCGAAGGGGCATTTTATTTGATAAAATCATAAAGAGCAGTGCATCCTGCAGAGGAAGAATCTCCGAGACATAAATGTCAGGTTTATGAACAACTGAGCTGCTCCGTGCTTGCCCGAAATTGCTCTTTAAGGTCAGTGCTGTAAGTGTTCCCTTGGGAAATGGACTGCGGGACAGGAGCCGAGCAGGGAATGGTGACTGTCCTGTCCCCAAAGTGGGGCAGAGACACAGCACTGGGGCGAGGAGCCACGGCCCCGAGGTGTGGCTGCCCACACGATCCCAGACACCCACGCACACTGCCTTTTTGGGAAAAGCCTCGGGAACAGGAGCATCGCTGCCTCCAGCCCGCTGCCTGCCGAGCCCTGCGCTGAGAAGCATCAACTCTGCTCTCAGAAATGCAGATTTATCCACGCAGACACAGCACTTGGATCTGTGCAGATGCTGCACTTCAGCTTCGAATCAAAGTGATGGGATGCAGACCCTTCTCCCAGCCAAGGGCAGTGGTCCCTCCTGCCCTCAGAGTGCTCCCTCCATGGAAATGAGTGTTATTTTGGCAGAATTTGGTAAAGGAAGGCTGTGAGTCCACAGGGGAACCAAGGCAGAGCCCCAAACTATTTGAAAAGACAACAAGCTGAGCACATTCCAGATGCATCCAAATCTCAAGGAAAGACCAACCAGATGTGGCTAATCCAGCTTAGCAGCTGGGCTGGCTCAGGGCCGAGGGGGCTGGAGGCAGGGGAGGGGTGAGCCATCAATAACACCAAGAGGCCACTTCACACTGATCCGGGGATGAGAAATGCTGGCAGGAGCAGTAAATGCTCCAGCACACCCTCGGGTGCCAAAAGGGCTCACGCTTGACACTCAATTTCACAACTGCACACGCAGGGTCTCCCATCTTTCCCTAAACCAGGCAGGGGGACAGGAGGACTGAGCCTGTGGCCACAGATCCTGGGATGCCTCTGCTCCTCCTGCCCGCCCTGTAGGGAGGACACCCCGTGAGGAGACCCACAGGGCTCTGGAAAGCAGCTCAGGGCATAAATCAGAGCAAGGTGGAGCTGGGGAACTGCTCTCACAAAGGTTACAGCAAACAGCCTTGAGAGGAAGCAGCAAGGGTGATCGAACACAAGGTGTTTTACATTCCCCCGGGTTGTTACGACAGGACCTTGATGGGCCATATGGTCTTGTCTTGACCCTTAAATCATCTTCTGCCCTTCTAACAGCAGCCATCGCTGTTGCTGGCTTCCATTCCTTGTTATTCTTGGCACTGGGAGGCCGGGAACGCGAGGCAGCTCAAGCCCATAATGAGATGCATCAGATGGAGACCATCTGGAAGGAGCATCCAACTTTCACCTTGAGGGCTACTCGGAAAAGGACCTTCAGCCAGCAAAAGTCGCCTTCCCACCGACAAACAGCGCTCTCTCGACTGCTCCTCGCAACATTCCGGGGTCTTGGGAGCCGTCAGCCTCCAAAGAGCTCAGCACCGAGCCTCCTGCACTTGATGGGCTGTCCATCTGCTCCCTGCCAAGGCACCGTGTCCTCACGTGGTGGGAGAGCGGTCGAGCAGGGCAGGAAAGCGGCCGCAGGCATTTGGGGGGAACAGGACAGCCGACAGCCAGGTGGGGCGCGGCCGGAGTAAATCAATTATCCAATGTTTATCATCTGGAAAGGCAGGAGGGGACTTGGAGGAAGCTCCAGCTCCAATTGGGAAGCTGCAGGGGACGGCTCTGTCCACTGGTGTTTTGGAGTTTCTTCACCATTCCCCTCACCCCGTGCTCCCAATTTCCACTCACTAATAGCCAATCCTTAGCATTTCCAGACTCACATCTACTTAAGGGCTCTCCATGCCACTGACAGATAATGCTGACAAATCTTGCCTGGCCGTCCGGAAGGAGATCAACTTTGCCATTAGCAAAAAAACCCATTTTCTGAAGAACTCCGAGGCTTCTGCCTTTGTTTCTATCCCAATTAGAAAAGAAACCAACAAAAATGGGGGGGAAACCCTTAATAACTCAAGTTTCTGTGATGTGAACCTGCTCTGGGTGGATCAAAACATTTCCCATCAATGTGGACTTGCTTCTGGGGTGAAAAAGCTGGAGGGATTTACACCAGTAGCCTTAGGACCCCAATTTCATGGAGCAAAGTCCCGAAACACCTCTAAGCCTGCACTGAAAGCCAGGAAAATCTGTTACTTCAACCATTTGTTGAAGTGCTTCACTCAATTGTGCCTTTGTTCTTTCCATTTTTTTAATTAAGATTGAAAGGGCGAGGCTGTAAAAAGAGGCATCAGGAAGCTGCACGCAAGGGAAGAGGGAAAGTTCATTTGAATGGAAATTGAGAAGCCAAATCCTCAGAAAGGCTTTCAAAAGCCACCTTAAACGACTTTCTTTGTTGTCTGGCAGGTTAAACACCTCATTGGAACTGGGATAACTGTCTTGAAATGCCTCTGCACATCTCCCCAAAGGCTGCTCTCCATAGCTTGGCTGCACATGGATGGTTTTTTTTTTTAGGAAACAGCTTGTGCCAGGGCCAAACAGGAGTGGGATGCAAGAGGAGAGCAGGAGGGAGAGATGTACTGTGCTGCCACTCCAAAATCCGGGGCTGTTCTGACAAAGAACCCAAGAATATTCCCACAGCCTGACCCAGACACTGCTCGAAATTATTTGAGAAGGATCAGGCAAATCATTTCATATCAAACATCCCCCTGAGACACACTGAGGAAAAAGATTCATTAATAAAAAAATCCAAATGAGCTTCACTTATGTAGAGAGAGGCCGGGATGGAAATAGCAACCCCAAAGGGCCTGGGGAGGGCAAGCTTTCCTTCACACCGAGGGTGACCGCAGGGGACAGCTGAGCTGTGCCAGCTGCACAGGAAGCTCTGCTGATGGCAAATGTTATTGGGTCCACATTGGAGGATTTATTCCCAGCCACAGACTTCTGCTGTCCAGCCAGGCTGGCTGGCATGAATCATCCACGCACACGACCCTAATTTAGCATCGTCCATCCGTCTCACTGAAGCAGATATGGATAGAGGCCCTGGGGCAGGATCAGGCTCAGGGGATGCACATCTCTAGGAGAAACCCAGCGGAGAAGATCCTGAGAGGTAACACTCCACAGATGATTCTCACAACATCTACAAACCTGCCCTGGACAGCAAACAAGACCAGGGTGCTCTCAGAAGACTTTGCTCCCACCCCTGGGGCTCACACAGTTTTCATCTCCTATTTTTTCCCTATATAAATCTCTCAGATGCTTCACCCGATGACCCCAGTTGGCTTCTTGGGGAAGGAAAAGCCTCTCCCTGTACAGCCATCCGTGTCATATTTGTCCACTAGAGATGATTTAAGCCTTTCAGGGCCTCAAGAGGCACGGCACCAGCCACCATGGACAGGTGAGGGAGAAGCAATTTTGGCAGGACAGCCACTCGTAAAGAGAAGGGCAAATTGGTGGGGCGGGGGATGAGACAGGATGAAAGCCTCAACTTCAGGGCAAAACCCCAACTCCTGATCCAGCATCTCTGCTGACAAAGCCACCTCTTGGTGTTCTCCAGGCCGAGGAGGGTTGTGAAGCTCCTCACAAAAGAGCTGAGATTCCACAGCCTTTTCCATTTGTCTCTCCCCTCTGGCTGTCAGCATCCCCATCCCTTGAGCAGGATGAAGGTGCCTCCGCCGGGCGCGGGATGCAGTGCTGATAACAGGGAGCCACACAGGGAGCGTGCGAGCCACCCCGCTGTGTTATTAATACATGAACTTTGCCACCGCCCTCCCACGCTGCCTGCTGATTTTTATACCATATTGCATAATTAATCTGTCAACATTCTGTGACGAGGTATAAATATTAATAATACGATCACACAGTTGGCTGTTCCTTTTAAAATTCAAACTTGGCGAAGATAAATCGCGCACTTAATCTTAGCAAGCTTTGAAGAGTGTATTAAAAAGGGAGAAAAAATAATAAGGGGGAAAAAAAAGGATACATTCGATTTTGCAACAGGATTGCCTAATTTTGCCTGGGTTTATCTTTCCCTTTCTCTCTGCCTCTTCCCTTCCTGCACATATGAGCTTGATAGTAGCATTTTCTCAAATATTTGGGTGTAAGGACCAAAACACGGGGCTGGGGTGGGGAATGACACCAGCTCTGCCCAGGGGAGAGGGCTCTTTCCTAGGGTAGGTCTTCCTGCACACATTCAGCTGGGAAAAAAAGCCAGGAATGGCTTTAAAAATCCCATCAAGCACTATTTGAAGGGTAAAAAGAATAGGGGGGAAGAATGCATCCCCACGGAGCTCTGAGCTGCTTTTAGTGTCACCCCAAAGAGCTGGATGTTAAGGCTGTGGATCTCAGCTGAGCCAACAGGAATGGGAAGCTTAAAGCACCATCACAATCACAAACGCCTTTAAAAATACAACTCGAGAGGCCCCAGTGCAGCTCAGCACTTCAGAAAGTGACTGCCTTGCAAATATGAGCTGTCCAAGGGAGCATGCAGAGTTTCTGAGCTCTTTGCCACACATCCAATCCTCCCAGACCCTTCCCCAGGTGGAGGGTGCTCAGACTGAGGAACGCCTGTGGCACAGTTTGCAGCTGAGATCTCTGAGCTCCCCAGACCTGTCTCAGATAAACTCCAGTAAGCCTTTGCAGGAGCAGCTCTCCTGTTTGTTCTGGGCCCCAAGACCTCAATAATGCTCTCTGCCTTCCCTGCTCCAGCCTCGCTATGCCAAGACTTCAACACCCCGTGCTTCCCACGCATTGCTCATCTCCAGTTGAGATGTTGCCTCTTCCTGTGCTTGTTCTGCCTCCCAAGATGGAAAAAAGCTCTCTGCCTATGAAGTCACACTCGTGAACCATGGGGATTCCAGCCTTTTCCATGCCCCAGCTCATGTGCTCCTTCTAACCCTGCTTTTGTTTCTAAAAGAGGAAGACAGGGAGGGAAAAAAATCATCACACCACCCACCTCCCTAATACAAATAAAGCACAGTGATGGCAAACTCTTCCCTCAATACTCCAGTCACTTTGTTTTACAGAGTACTGAAATGAAAGGGATACTTTAGATTAAAAGATTTGTTTAATGGTCTGATTAATTCATTCCAAACAGACAGAGACTGTTCTGAGGATCTCTGTTAGCTCTTAACCTTTCCAGCTTGGGGTTTTTTTGTGTATAAGCGAGGATGTGTTTTAATTTAATATTCAGCGCCTGCTGCGCTCTCTCTGGGCTGGATCACATGGCTTTTCTTCTGCACATGGGGAAGGGACCAAATGCTTCTTAAAATAAACAGAGAGGAGCTGGTAAACAAGGAGGGCAAAAGCAGGAGGGCTCACCTGGCGGCCTGCACGCGCCACGGGCAATTACCCCATTCACCCTGGTTCAGTTCACAAAATTAATTAGCACTGAACGCTGCTGGTCCATATTATTTATGAGCTAATGAGCAGGAGAAGCTGCAAATCCAAAGGCAAGCGCGCCAGGTGGCCAGAGGCAAGTTTCAGCCCTCAGGAAGGGAGAGAATCCCAAACCATGACCCCAGCAAGAGGCTTCACAAAGCCAGGACTGGAGCTGGGACTTTGACCGTGGAGGTTAAGGGCAGGAGAACTCACCTGCAAGTCATGAGGGGAAACTGAACCTGTTCCTTGGTTTTTGGAGACCTGGATCAAGGAGCAAGGGGGCTGGGCAGTGCCCTGTGCCCCACCTTCAGAGGTTGTGTAGAGCAGCTACACCTGTACCCTGCAAGACACATGGTCTTCGGGCCACTGAGACACCTGTGTGCCCTCTGTGCAAGCAGGGCAGCATGGCCATGGCCATCCTGCACACAGGCACGTGTGTCTTGTGCCTTCTAATGCTCCTGCTGCCTTCTGCTCCTCCAAGGAGACATGAGGAATGGCCACCAGCAGCCACGGGCACACCCCGTGACAAGAAGGAGGGGCTGCAGGGTTGGCACACGGGTTAGAGGTGACAGAGCTTCAGCTCCCGGTTGGCAAAGGTCATCTCTCTAACGGCTGGCACTGTCATGCAGGAATTCAGGAGGCCTATCATGTTATACCTTCTTCCTGCAGGATTTAAACTATTTCCCTTTCTCCTCTCCAGCTATGAAGACAGATTCCTCCTCCAACTGAAACACTGGGCCATTTTGCCAGGGGGAGAAGGGACCGGTGACAAACAGGTGTGGGAAGCCACCAAACCCCAGATTGAACAGCACACTTTGTCCTCACAGCCACCACCCTTCTCATCCCTGGCTGGGTACACAGAGCACAGCACCAACCCTGAGGAAAGACAAGCTCAGCAAAGCGAGGGGGAGATGATCCCCAGGCACAGCAGGCAGGAGAAGTGGAAGAACATTTCATTTCCGCCTGACGTGCTATCACTTACGCAGGATCGCAGCTCTGCTCTTGCCTTCGCTCGGCCCCCTCCTCTGCGGAGAAATAACACCGCTCGCTTCAAGTGAGGCAGAAAGTTCAGCCCTGGCATCTGCTAAGAGTACTCCAGTCTAGTGCTCATCTCTCACGCGAGCCTCCAAGCACAGGCGGCTTCCCGATCGCCCCCTCCTCCCAGCGGGACCGGAGCAGGGCAGGAGAGGCTCCATTAACTCAAAGGGGGTGATTTTGGCTTGCATGGACAGCCTCCAAGCCAGCAGATCATGAGTGCCACTCCTCTTTCAGCCCAGGCTCAGAGCTACCATGAACACAATGTTATTTCCATGTTCAGCCTCCTGTGTGTTCAGCCCCATAATTAATTTCATCTGACTGATCTCTGTTTGCCTGTTTTACTGACAACACGTTATCCCCCCACAATACTGCTTCCAACATCCACAAATGAAACAAAACCCAAAAAAATCAGCTGCCCAGCCAGAACATCATTTTACTTCATTCGCCTGTTTATTATTTTTCACCCCATATGCTCACAATTATTCTTGTTTCCATTTTGCTGCTTAACAAGCAGGGGGGGAGGGGGAACCACGTTCTCGAGTTTTTCCCTCAATCCGCCTTTTCCCCTTTTTTTAGCACAGAACAGATGTTTCCCACGTCAGTGTCTCTCTTGACAAAGGCAGTCTTTTTCTGGTGGGTAAAAGCTACTCCAAAGGAAATTTTCCTCCAAGCTCTACTCCCAAATTTCTCCAGGTTTCCCAGGGCTCTTCCTGTGGCTCCAGCTAGAGCACAAGACTGAGCATATACTCTGGGTTATCCCAGCACACCGGTCTGCCTGGAGCAGCCACCCAGCCTTGCTCATGACCTTCAGAGCAGTTTATACAAAAATAGCACAGTAATGGTTACTGCCATTAATGTGAATAAATAACTTTCATTAACGTCAACTGCAACTGGCCCATGAGGTAAAAGGAGTCCAGAATTAAAGGTGTTTCATTAAAGACATTTCAAAAATTTAGGTTTGATAGAAAAAATTCCTCTCTGTGAGGGTGCTGAGATCCTAGCAGAGGTTTCCCAGAGCAGCTGTGGCTGCCCCTGGATCCCTGGCAGTGTCCAAGGCCAGGCTGGACAGGGCTTGGAGCAACCTGGGACAGTGGGAGCTGTCCCTGCCCATGGATGGGGTGGAACTGAATGAGCTTTGAAGTCCCTTCCAACCCAAACCATTCTGATTCTATTATGTAGAATATTCTATTCCATAATGTGGTGATAGAACTCTAGGAGGATCTCACTCACCTAAAACCCAATGCATAAAACCACGTCCAGACTGCACTGAAGGCACAAACCAGCACCAGTGGCCTCGACATGGGACAAGGAGAAAGGAGGTCCCCTCAGATGCCTTCAAAGAGGCATCACAGTCAGAACAGTTCAATCCCAGGGCTCAGTGCCAGGACCTCTAGTTATTTTTTGGCTCCTTGCTATCTACTGTTCATGTCTCCTCACCATGCCCCAATTGACTCGCATGAAAAATGGGGATGATAATGGCCAGCTAACAGTGGCAATCTTTGAAATACTGGCTCTGCTAAAACAGATGAGCTGTCTCAGCTTACAGAAGCAACCCTGTGAGCATCACCAGAGATGGAGTTCTCTTTTCCTAGCGTGAACAATAAATCACCAGCTCATCTCTGCTCTTGGATAGTCAGGGAATTGGGGTAGCGCTTGACAAGGTCTGTTTGGGCAAATTCCCCCCCCAAGCATCAACTATTGAATATTGCAGCACAGGGAAAAGGAGGAGAGGACAGGGTTCTCCCTCTTCCTCTAGCTTCCCTATATGAAGAGACCATGTGCTTCAAGAGAAAAGCAAACAAACCTCTTGCTGCAGAAAAAGACCAAATGACCCCAAACCATGTACACAAGGGACCTTCAGAATTACACTGCACTTGTGCTTGAGCCAGTGGCACAAACTGATTTCACAATTGTGGAAATATGGTCAGGACTGAAGGGAATCTGCAAGATGGTGAGGGACTTTCACAAGAGCATTGAGTGACAGGGCAAGGGGGAATGGCTTCACATTGACAGAGAATTGGTTTAGATTAGATATCAGGAAGGAATTCTTCCCTGTGAGGATGGTGAGGCCCTGGCACAGGTTGCCCAGAGAAATTATGGATGCACCATTGTGGAAGTGTTCAAGGCCAGGCTGGACACAACTTGCAGCAACCTCGTCCAGAGGAAAATCTCCCTCCCCTTGGCAGGGGTTGGAACTTGATCTTTAATATTCCTTCCAATCGAGGCCATTCTATGATGCTATGACTCCATGTTTGACCAAGTCCCAGACATGAAATTCGAGGAGTATTTTCATGCATGGAGAAAACTCTCCCAGCACATTCTCCCCAGCACATTCCAACCCCATACCCAAATCCCACTGCTCTGGAGCCGCATCTCCTCCAGAGCCACCACGATTGATGCTGGCACCAGCCCCTTCCACAGGACGAGATAATGTGCATTATTTGCTAAAATAAGTTTGACATTAATTAGCAGGAATCTCACTGGCAAATGCTCACACTGTGCAGCAGATGTGATGCGGGCTCACAGCTCCTTCCCTCCTTGCTGGGTGGATGGGAGGAAGAGCTGGAGTCGCGGAGTTGGTGTAACGCGGCCAAGAAGACTGCGTCAAGAAGGACTGTCACCACCGGTGCCAAGCCAAGGCGCCCTCCCAGCAGCAGCCTGGATGCTTTTTAAAGAGGAAGGCTGGGAAAGAGACAGATGTCGCCCCTGAGAGACGGGGCAAAGGCAGGGGATGGCTGGCACTGGGGCTCTGCTCCCCCAGGAAATGCTGACATGGGACACGGTCACTCGACTTCCTCCGGAAAGTGGGCAGTGAGTGATCGAAGCATTCGTCTGAAAGCGCTTGCTCCCTCCAGAACATCAGCTTCAGATTCAAGCCAGGCAGCTCAATTCCTCATCCTCTGTGCTCAATAAACCCTGGTCCATAAAATTTATTGCCTGCTTCTAGATGACAACTGCAGGGAAAAAAACCCAAGCTGGAGTCATGTCTTGTGTAGACAGCCTTTACAGATGGCATTGCCACAGTTGATTTACGTGAGACAAGAGGCAGGTCAGACCTGAGTCCTGGGAAAAATCCCATACCTGGTCAGCAACAAACCGCTTCTCCATGGCCCCAACATATGTTAGCAGTTCCCTACTCCACCAGTTAGCCACAGCATCCTGGAGAAAGCTCCAGCACACCCAGGGATTGGGAGAACTGGAGCTCCCTCACAACCACCTGCACCAGTGTGTGCATCACTGTGGAACCCAGATGCTCCCACCCCTACAGGGGAATTGTACAGAACAGGCAGGACACAAGGCGCATGGAGGGCAGCTATGGAAGGAAACCTCTCTCTGAGCCCAGGAATGCTGCAGAAGGAGGAGCAGATGGACCTGCTGCCCCAGCTCCTACACTGACTGTGACAAGGAGCTCAGTCCTTCTGCATTACACACTTCAAAAGCCCAAAGTGTCTGGCCAGCCCCAGGGAAGTGTGCGCTCTCTCTGTGGCTCAGGAAGGGCAGGTACGAGACACTGGTGATGGTACAAGACAGAATAAAATCAAGCATCCACTGACCCTGAGAAAAGGGCAAGGACTTGAGTTAACCAGGGTATCTGCAGTGCAGGACAAGGCTTGGACAGCTCTGGAGTGCCTGGGGGAGCAGGGAGCAAAACCACAAGGGCTGGGGAAGGTCAGCACTGAAAGATGCAGGATTCATATCCTGGGAGACACAATCCCTTCCCTCTCATGCCCACCAGACTCACTGCAGCCACGGAAGCGAGGGTTGTGTGAGCAGAGCGATGTCTCTGCCACACTCTGTCCTCCCATGAAAGCTTCACTAACAGCAGGGGAGAAACGCAGCAAGAGCAAAGTTCAGAGCAGGTGAGGACCCAAATCACACAGCATCCGCGTGTGAACACAAAACGGTCTCCTTGAGGCTGGGTGGAAGTCAGGGTGGAAGTGACCTCCTGAATCCTCCTTCATGGCACAGGGGCTCAGGGGCTGGGAGAACAGAGAGGCAGCAGGAGGAGGGGAAAAAAAATGAAAAAAAAATGCCATGGTGAATGGAGTGGAAAGATTTCTGAAGGAGCCACGTTTGTCACATTAAAGTGAGTGAAAGGCAGCGCTGGCGCTTCCCTGCCTGTCAAGTGTGTTTGTCTCTGGTCCTGGGAATTTTCATTATTCATTATTCGCCTGGCATGGATAGCAACAGGAGCATGAGGTTCTGTCTAATCCCCACCTGATAATGCATTTCTGATAAGCATGACAGCGCCGACGCCACTGACCAGATTCACATTTCCAGCAGCTAAAGCGCCATTTACAGTTGGCAGGTGCTGAAAATTCAGAGTGGGGAGCTAAGGGAAGGTATGGGTGATGGGTCCCAAGGGTGCAAAGGATGAGCAGTGACATGGGCCTGGGGACAGAGGTGAGATACACACTGCTGCCTTGCCATCTGTGGCAAGGATGAATGCAAGTATTTAATATTATAGATGACCCAAGTGAGGACAAATCAGCACAGAAAGAGTTTTGGGTTGATTTGTCTCATCCAACATGAGTCTTCCCTCTATGACACAGAGTTTGAAAAAGCAGAGGCCAAAATAAGCCCCCTGGAGACACAGTTCAGAGCTCCAGAAGTGCATTGTGCTTGGAGAGACAGCTAATTCAGCGCTGCCTGGGGTCTACGTCCACCAGCAATTATCGTGCCTCGGATCAACCTCATTGACTCCAATCCTACCACAGTACAAAGCTACAGCAATGGGCCATTAATATTTATCAGGCTTCATACGAGGAAAAATGGCTTGTATGATATGTTCTGTGTAATTTATGTCATGTATTTTAACAGTGGGTCATGGCAGCAGCTAGATAACAATAACCTTGTCAACCAGTAGGATTTATAGCCTGGTTAAAATACATATAAAGGTACCCGTATTATTGCAACCATAAGTATTTCAAGTGTAAACACTCTAAAGAAGAGGGATATTGGGAGAGGGGATTTTGCCAGAGGACAAAAAGTGTGGCTATTTGAGAGTGAGAACAAATTTAGGTCAAGTGCATATATGAAAAAAGTTCTTGATGCCAAGATCTACAGGGCTGTGCAGCCATCTCCCAGGAGGAAGGAGATGCTCCGTTGTTTCCAGCATTTGAAACTAGACTGGATGGAGAACTAAATATTACATATGGTGGAGAGGAGCTCACACGCTAGCACGGGGAGAGACTAAAATACAACCCACTGTGGAAAGTGGCAATGGGAAGATGGCACAGCCTTTCCATCTTATTTCACAAAGCAGCTCCCCACACATATCCAGAGCTGGAGCTGCTGATTTTGGGTGACACAGACAAGTTTGTAATGCTTTCTGCTCCTGGCAGCCATGCGGAGTCAGCCAGGAAGGAGGGAGCGGAGCCTCCCCCGACTGCCATGTGATGAACGGCGTTAGTGCCATCCAAGAATTGGTTCTGCAACCCCATAAGACGAGCACAGGCTGCATGGATATGAATAAGGACAGTATTTCACCTGGAAAAGCCCAGCTTTACTCTTAGACCCCAGCCTAGGCTGTAGAAAATCTTTTACTCCTCATTAGGAGTCGAAAAGCAAACCTAAGGCTCTGAGAGGATGAGGTGTGGATATTGGACTCACTGTCCCTGGCAGAGGGGGAACACACCCAGAGAGCCCCAGACTAAATTGCTGTTGTTTCTCATCACACCACAGCATCTCAGAGCAGCGGCTCTCAGCCTGGAGCCAAGAGATGCACAGGGATTTACCCACACCAAGCCTACCCCTAACGACCTTCCAGAATCCAGGATCAAATGCCAAGGAGCAGCCCCTCAGGAAAAGGGGAGATGAAGACCAGCTGGTCCCACAAGACAAGAGCATCCCTGCAGTCTTGGCAGCAGGAGAGGCACAACATAACTCCCTCCACACAGAGATCATAACTTTGCAACAGCAGCTCTTTAACAGCTTCCCTCGCTAACAAGCTGCTCTTGTTTTCATGTTTTGGAATGGCTTAATCCTGTATACGATAACATCCCCAACAAGCGAGTGCATTAAACTGTGACAGCTTTTCACTGACCTAAGCAATTGCATTGTGAAAACGCCATTAGTGTCTCTCTCTTCTTCATCTAATCCCCCCTTCCCTCCCTCCGCCTCTTCCCTGGCCAGTAAGAGCTATGCTCAACACCACTATTAAATTACCCTTAGAAATACGCTCCTCAAAGAAAATCAATGC
This sequence comes from Origma solitaria, assembly GCA_013397895.1. Lineage (NCBI taxonomy): Eukaryota > Metazoa > Chordata > Aves > Passeriformes > Acanthizidae > Origma > Origma solitaria. Next base: position 703,957 of record VZRL01001512.1, on the reverse strand, counting down.
ACATGTGTTTTAACACTTGTCACAAATAGATCAACCGGGCAATCAAACATACATCATTCCACCCAAGGTTTAAATAAATACCAAGAGCATGTGTTGAAGGTGCATTCCCACGGCTGGAGCACCTCTGGGCTGCTGCCGTGCCTCTTCTCCACCTAAATCCCCTCTAACAGGGGTGCTGCCCGCACAGTGCCACGATTGCAATGGCAGAAGGGGGAAGGATCGAGCCCCATCGCACCAAAGCTCATTGCACCTGGTTTTCCAGCTATCCTTGTGTGCCTCCGGTGAAATTTGGGAGAGCGGAACTGGCACAGGCAGCGCTCCCCATCGCAGATTCAGGCTGTGCAGAAGCTGCTGCACAGCCTCACTTGGCTTGTTTTTCAAATCCTTCTGCTCATTCCCTTCCTGCCACTATTATTTACTGCTCCAGGTGCCAGTGGGACGATTGTCCCCACGTCTGTCTATAAAGAGCCATGGCTGATGGTTTGTATGGGGGACATGCACACAGGTCTAAAGTGCCTGATAAATAGATCGTGAGCCTTGAAAACTATTCCTACTGTGAAGATGTTTGCTGCAACTATTTTTACTTCAACATCATTTTCTCTCTCTCTTTTTTTTTTTTTTAGCCATCCTTCCTCTTTTTTCCTTGGTCAAATCAGGACAGAGAGCGATTTCTTGCCGACTAATTAAAGCCCCACATGTTAATGAACTCCCAACACTTTACTGCCTCAGAGTGTCTGCAGCCCCACAGGAAATTAATAAGAGCTTTAATCACTAAGAGACTTGAAAGGTCAGTGCCTGTTATGGGTCTCCAAACACAGAAGGCAAAGGAATCATATCATATTTTTAAAACACCCCACTGAGAAGCCACAGGGCTGAGGCCAGAGGCAAAATAACAGGCAGAAAATGAGTGGTGCAGCTGCTGTCACAGGGCGAGGGAAAAGCAGGACAGCAGAGGCTGTAATCACACGCTCTGCCTTTGTCTTCTATTTAATCTGCCCTACCTTTGTTATTTCTTTTTCTCTCAGAGCAAGGCCAAATTACACGTGATCGATCTGCTTGAGAGTAACCCTTTACCAACCTACCTGATGGCTCATCTCCTGACCTTCCTCTCCATCCTCCTGCTAAACGAGCTCTCCCTAGTTTTCCTTTCCTCATTACGAGTGTGCATCTTCCTAAAGCTCCTTTCAAGATATTAAGAGGTACACAGAAAAATTGATATTGTAAGTAGATGCTCCAGATGGACCAATTACTGAATTAATCCATAATACCCACCTGGCTCCAGCAGCCAGTTATTTACAGCAGGCACCAAAGCACACACATAATCTATTCACTCCTCAGCTCGGTATCAAAGCGCGGCATTATGAGCACCAGCTCCACGAGCTATATTTAGCCCAGCCCCAGTGAAATTTCAGTGCTTGAAGGACTCCAGCTCGAGGAGCATCTCCAAGTGGAGGAACTGACTCAGAAGGATTGCTTGAAGCCAGTGTTTCTGGGGCCAGACAGCACAGCCCCATCAGCAAATGGACTGGGGTGAAGTTTTCATGTGCCTGCTCCTGGAACAAACCTCAGCCTTTCAGGGTGTTCAACATCCAGTCCAGCAGCAGCACCTCTAGGACCGACAGCAGAAACCATCTCGATGTCACAGCTGTGCCTTCAGACCTCATCTGGCCACCCCAAGCTGCCCACAGCATAAAAGACACCAGAGCAATTCTCAGTGCACAAGTCAGGAAAGTCTCAGTTGTCCCAATCTGGGCAGCCAAACCAAGCTGAAGACCCTTGGCTGTTTTGAGGACCCTCAAAGCTTTGCATCCACACATCCTCCTTGCCTTTCCAAGCCCCCCGAGAAGCTCCATCAGCTCTTCCCTCTCCTCTCACTCTCCCCCATTTCTCTGACCTCTGAACCCGCGATGATGCAATTTCCTACCCGATAAGACTGCAAAATCTTCAGCTCCTCTAATCACAGATCAATGGCCTGTTCCGTGGAGACCAAATCATTCTCAGTGGTGTTTATCATCCCTGCAGTTTTCTGCTGTCCTCCTCTCGCTCCTCTGCCTCTTTAACCCCTTGCCACCCACAGTCCAGCTGGATGCTCCTTGGGACAGGCTGAGGAAGGAAGCAATTCCCTCAGGATGTACAAGCAGCTACTCCCAGCACCCTCACCAGGGCATTTCTTCCAGAAATCTCTGGTCCTGCCTTGAAATGAAGCCTTTTATCCCTCTTCTCCCCCAGCCTCCTCAACATGGCTTTAACCCCAGCAGCAAGAAGGAGCAAGGCCAGTAATGAATCCAAGCAGGAACCAAACCTCCCTGCAAGATGTAAGGATATGCCAGAGGAGCAGGAAATTTGGCCACCCAAAGCAAGCACCCAGACCTAAGAGCCGAGTCTGGCTCAGCCACAAATTGAGCTCCTGCAAGACTCTTAACCGAAAGTGAGGGATCAGCCCTAACACATCGCTGCTCCAGTCCAGCTCCAGAGCGCATTCAAGGACTTTTACGCTCCAGAGGCCTTTCAATTTTTAGGTTTACAAGGTAAATCCCAAGTGGGAAGGAGCCCCCGGCACTACTGCCGAGGCTCAAATAAAGACGTGGCAACGCACAGCCCGGGAGAAAACCCAACGATCCAACAGCATTAGAGACACTTCAGACACCCTCCTGCTCACAGGCTCACAACAAGTGCTTCTTCCCTTGAGTTCAAAGCCTTTTCCCTTCGGGCAGGTTATAATTGAGCACCGTGACGTTCCCCACGCCGGCGCTCTCGGAGACGCAGCGCTGGACGAGACCCATCATCGCTCCGGTTTCTCTCCGGCAATTCCTCGATCTCATTTTGACTTACGGTTCCTCATCCCCTCTAGGGATTTGGCCCCATCTACAGAGATAATTGGAAACACACCCTCTGCGTTCTCCTCCTGTCAGGAGCCAGCTGTCTGAGGCTTTAAAGGCAATCTCCCTGTTTTCCTTTCCCTACTCCCCATGAAAGCGTCTGCTGAGATCCTGGGGAGCGGGTGGAGACAGTCCCTCTCCCTCCCCAAATATCTCATCCTCTGCAGGCCAGCCACAGCTTCTCCCTTAATTTCCAGCCAGATTTCATCTGACAGCACTTTAGGAAGAGATAGGAGAAATCACCATCGGAGCAATAATATGATTACACTCCCTCAAGAGCCATAGCTGAGGCTGCAATAACGCAGAGGCTTTGGCCTCACCTCAACCCACTCCACTCCAAGCACCCCAATCCTTATTCCCACTATTTTTTAATTATATATGATTATCTGCCTGCACCAGAGAGGGGGAAAAGCATGCAAACTCACAGGAGATGCAGACAGCAAACTTTCCTAGTGAGAGTCAGTCCTCCCACCACATCCCTCCCTCCCTGCAATAGGGAATGTCTTCCTTTTCCCGCCGCCAGCACTGACGTTGGCCTTCTGAACAACTGGGATATATATATATATATACACACACACACACATACACAGATACATATTTTATATATATATATATAAAGAACAACCCACTTAATGAGCTCTGATACCCTCCTTGTAAAGAGTGGGAAATTATCTGCAAGTCTAGGAATATCTTCATTAAAAATGCATTTAGCTGTGGAGCGCTCCGAAAGAGAGACCTGTAATACATGAAAGATTAGCCCCAGATTGCTGATTGGGCTCTTTCACATCGTTATGGTAATTAGACTCACACAGCCTGTTGTGCTGACTCCGACACTTTGCCGGGTTTGCCTTTGTCTGGGATTTAAGGTGGATTTTCCCCCATTCTTCACCTCTTCTCCCTTCTCTCCAATTCCTCGTCTCGGCCCCTGGCCAAGAGCGGGCACTGCCTCGGTTCATCAATATGCCAAGTGCTGGGATCCGACTCGCCCCGCTCCCGGCTGCCTCTGCCAACCCCAGCCCTGCCTCGCACGAGGAGAGAGAAATTAATGGCAATTACGAGGTGTGAGTGGATATTACAGCTCTCAATCTGATTGCCACTGAAACCAAATAAAAATGCAACTTAATCAGCCGATTATTAAAGCAAGGAATAAACAAACGGCAATGCGCCCTTGTCCCTCCCAACTCCCTTCCCTGCTGGTGCACCAGGTGTGCCTCTCTCCTGGTTGGGGTTCTCTTTGCCCCATCTCTATCATGTGAAAGGGAAATCCAGCTCAGCCCACCCAGCCTATGGAGCGGAAGTGAAGAGCTGTGCTTCAGAGGAGTGAGGGGGAAAGAAAATGCTCAGAAGGTTTCTAAGGAGGAGCACATCTAATGATTGCAGTTTCCAACAAGTCTCCTGGCTCGCCCCTTGTTGTGAAGTACTGCTCATCTTTCCTGAGCTGCTGACCCCCTCTGAGCCACAAGGGCAAGGCATGAATTTGCCTGTGAGCCACTTGTTTAACCCTGACAAGGAGAAAGGGCCATTCATGGCATGGAACCTGCACACAGGGAAGCCAGGAATATGCCGTATTGCTGATTGGGCATCACTGCAACTTCTGCCCCTGAGCTGCAGCAAACAGCAAAGCAACCTCTCCCAGGCGTCTGAACTCCAGATTCACACCCTACAAAGTCCTTCACTGCTCCCTGAGAATCAGCTAAGATCCATAAAAATCCCAAGCAGGAGGTCAGCAGGCCCTGGGCAGCAAAGGTTTCCAAAACCCCTACTTGCCACCAGCTGCTGAAGCCCCTCTGGGGTAGAGAGGAATCTGAGAAGCAGCAGTGAAATCCAGCCAGCCCAGAATGCAGGAGTACAACCAACTCAAAGCTCACCTCTTCCCATCACACAAACAACAAGGCACTGCTTTCTCCCTCTTAAAATAAGTCTGGGCTTCTCCTCTGCTGCCATCCCGGATGATAACGCTCCTCTGGTGACCCCGAGCTGGTGCCAGCCTGTATCATCACTCACTAATCCCAGCCACGGAGCCCTCTAACCCCTCTGCTCACCCTCTTATCTCTCACTCCCCTATCTGCCCACCTTAGGTTTCAGCTGGCATTTGCCTAATCCGGCTCCGAGCCCAGGGGATCTCAGGGAGCCATTGGCCTTGTATTAACCTTATGGCACCGGGGCAGGTTTGGAGACTTTCCAAATGTGATCTGAGTGTCTGACTCAGAATAATAATAGACAGGAACGACCGTAAATTAATCTCCTTGTCCATCTCTCCCTTCCTCATACATGTATTAATGTGTTTCTATAGCCCCTCCGCATCCTCCCTCTGCTCCATCCATCCATCTATCCCTGGCATGTCCTTTAATTACCTCCCCATTAGGTTTCCTCTTTCCTGGCTCCACATTTGATCCCCTCTCTGACTGCACTGGGAAATATGTTTTAACCCCACAGCAGACCACGGGGGAAGAGTTGGGGCAAGTTTCTCAGGACAGGGAGATGCTGAGCTTTGTGTTCACCAGGGAGGTCTCAAGAAATCCCTTCCTGGAAGCAAAAGAGCTTCTGATTCAGTGGAGGAAGCTGTAAGATGAACACCTATCCCAGGGACACAGCTGGGTTGCCAATGTGCTCCAAACCATCACTGGGCATAGGAGAAGGTCAAGCCACAGACTGCAGCTTTAGAAACACACCCTGTCCCCTCCTAATCCCGCCCCCTTCAAATCCTTCCACCAGGGTCCCATCTTTGCCACATCCTTGCAAAAGAAGTGAGCAAGGAGGATGCAATGGAGGCTGCTACCTTTGCTTACAGAGAAGGGCCAGAGCAACACCAGAGGGGTTAGACTAGGTATTAGGAAAGATTTCTTCACCAAAAGGGCTGTCAAGCCCCGACACAAGCTGTCCAGGGCAGTGATGGAGTTGCCATCTCCATAAGGATTTAAAAGATGTGGAGATGTGCTATTTAGGGACATGGTTAGCGGTGGGCTTGCCAGTCCTGCGCTAACAGTTGGACTCAATGGTCTTAAAAGGTTATTTCCAACCCAGATTAATTCTCTGAGTCCATTCCTGCATGGTTTCAGGAAACCGTGGTGGGTGCTGACACAGCCTTTGCCTTCGGAGCAAGCAGATGGAAGTTCCCCCAGCCCCTGGAGCCAGTGTTCATGTCCAAAAAGCACAGCAGAGGCTCTCTGTGAACAACACCACCACCACAAATAAACCCAAGCACCAGCAGGATGACAGCTGTAATGAACCAGTGCATACGTCCCACTCGGAGGTTTCGGAGAGGCTGTTCAGCTGCTGATGACGGATGACATTTGGATTCCAGCGAGACAGTTTGCATGGGAAGCTGCAGAGCAGCCAGTTTGGAGACACCTCTCTGCTTCCCCCAGTAATTGCTTAATAAGCATTGTATCCCTGCAGCCTCCGTCACTGTGCCCACGTCTGGCAGGGAGGGACAACGCCACACCAGGAAGCCACACTCACAGATTGTCCCAGACCCCACCATGGAGCAGCACCAGCTGTCCCCATCCCATCCTCACCACCACCTATTTGCTCGCAGAGCCCCCAGCCATGAAACACAGGATCTCCCCATCCCCTCCCAGCACTATCCCACGCTTGCACCAGACTGCTGCTCCCAAATATCTAACCTTGATCTTCCCCACTGCAAATTAATCTGATTCCTTCCTGTTCCGTCTAGCAGCGGACACGGAGAGCAATCGATCGGTCTCTTTTCTGTAACAACTTCTGACATATTGGAAAAAACGAGATCGCATCTCCCTCTCTCTTTTCAGGTCCCACAGGCGGCACTCGGAGGTTTTCCAGGAGCTCTGCTTGGCTCCACAAACAGCCAGCCCTGCTCCACAGGGACAGGAGCTGCAGACCTGCCCCTTCCCCCTCCTGCTACTCTGAGAGTGTCACAAGGGGCTGAAGTCCCCAGGCCTGAAGTTTATGGGGTGGGGAAGGATACAGGAACTAAGAAGGAAGGTTTGGATTCATTATTAGGAAGGGATTCTCCCCAGTGAGGGTGCTGAGGCCCTGGCACAGGTGCCCAGAGAAGCTGTGGCTGCTCCTGGATCCCTGGAAGTGTTCAAGGCCAGGCTGGACAGGGTTTGGAGCAGCCTGGGACAGTGGAAGGTGTCCCTGCCCATGGCAGGGGGTGGCACGAGATGATCCTCGGAGTTCCAACCGAAACCATTCTATGACTCTGTAATAACTAACAGACCAAGCACTCATTTCTAGCTTGGGCAATAGAAAAACTCCAAAAAGCAACACCAAGCCTGGCTCTCTCCATGCACACACAGCTGCATCTCCCTCCTGCCCTGCATTTCTCCCACAGAATGCCCCATGAGTGGGTGCCCAAGTCCCACCCTCCCAGCAGGGTCTGTGTGACCACACCGAGCACCACCACAGCATTCGGGACATCAAAACAAGAGTGAGTGGCTTTGTCAGGAGCTCTGCTATTTATACCTGAGGGCCTGATGAGCACCAGCAACAAGGGAGATACAAAGGCGAGCGGCAGGAGCTTGATTACCAATGAGTATTTTTAGAGCATGCGGGGGGTGCAGGAGAATTCTCTACTCCCAAGGCTGAGGGTTTTCATTTCCCCCTTTCAATCCCAAATGGCAGCACCACTGCTGCTCCCCAGCATTCGACCCCTGCCTGCCAACTCACTTGTGCTCCCAACTGCAAATGGGTAAATCGCTGCAATTACACTCAAAAAGTCACATCCCCTCCTTCCTTCCTGCCGCTCCTCTGCACGCATGCCCCAGTCCCAAAAAACAAAGTAATGGGTGACAATTGAGATGCTTACACAGTTACTGGAGCCCACGTCCTGCCCAGGTGGGTGCTGCTCCTTTGCCTGGCAGCCAAAGCTGGGTGCGCGCGTGGGAGCCCAGCAAGGAATCATCTCCTGTCAGAGGGGAGGCAGCTTTTCTAACTCCCAGGTGAGGCTGGGCTCCAGCGGGGCTGACTCACAGGCAGGCAGGAGCTGCTGTGTGCCACACATTAACACAGCTGTGTCAGCTTCCAGGTGAATCAGCTTCGCTTCATCAGACACATCAACACACTCAGCACTGCCATCCCCTCTCCTGCTCAGATTTATTTTAATTGCAAGATGCAAATAGCATTCTTCTCTCATTTTCCTACCCACATCCATCTAGAAATACCTCTCAGATCATCTACTTTTGCGTTCGTGACTATTTTAGCACTCCCCTCTTGTCTTTCCCACCTTGCCCTGATCCAGGCTCAGGTTTGTAGCAGGGACCAGGGAATCCATAATGGGAAGGATTTGGGTTGCTGCAGCCACTTTTTCAAAGCCCAGAGGGCCTAAAAGCTGAGCTCTTTCTGACCAAGACCTCAAAAACTGCTTCTCCAAAGAGGCCAGCATCCCACCTTCACCCTGTGATGGGTGCCAGCACACCTGGAATTCCATAGCTTCCCCTGAACATCTTATTCCCACATTAAAAATGCTGGGCACCGAGTAGTTTCTACCTGTATGGAAAAATACCAGCACAGCACCTCTGAAAACCAGGCTGTGTCTCCAGGGCCCTGCGGTGGGTACAGGCACAGAGCAGCTAAGGAGAGAATAACTTCACAGCGACTAACCAGCCACTTCAAAACCTTCCCAAAGGGGTTCCTGTTCCTCAGCCACTCCAGGAAGGGTGTCTGCCAGCACACAGCTCCCCTTGAAGCCGTCAGCTCTTCCCCACTCCCCCTGGATACGCAAGAGCCATTTCAGCCTTGTCCCTGGCCACCTCTTACACGCAGCAAATTAATACCGGCAATCAATCATTAATCAGAGCTCTCCTCCAGCTACCAGGGAAAGGAGCTGAAGCAGGCCAGGCTCTGCTCCCATTTATGTCAGACAAATGCAAGCCCGTGGAGCGACTCCAGATCTACACGGCACAACAGACAGCAGAGCAGGGCTGGGCACTCAATCACCAGCTCCCGGAGCCAAGCAGAGCAGTCAGTGGCCCGGCAGCTGGGCCAGGCTTCAGCAGCTCCAGCAAGGCTATTAGAGAGGAGAAAAGGGAAGAAAAAGTACCCCGGTGGTTATTCACCCACCCGGCCTCGCTAAGAGAATGTAATCATTAGATACGGCTTTTCCCATTATAGCTCGTTAATGACTTGCCATTGTCCTCCAACATGTGAGGAGGGAAGCATGGAGGACAGAACCGGCCTGATTGCTGAGGTGTCCTGCACTTGCCACAATCATAATTAAAAGCTGCTGTTGCCCATTTCCTATAAAGGCAGGCTGGCAATTAAACCTGCTCTGCCAAGAATTGCGTCTTCCCTTATATATACACACATACGTATAGAGATATAGGAAGATTTTAAATGCAATTATTTGCAAAATAAGAAATGACCTCATTCTGCAGGCATTTCGAAAGAACTCCCATCATTCCAGACTGTATAAATATTTTTAATATCCTCAGCATGGCCATCCAGCCTGTCCAACTGCTGCAGGGCTATTTCTTCCGTGCTTCAAGCCACCCATGCCCACCCTGAAATACAGGAGCTGTAATCCACGTGCCCAAGCGAGGCTCCTAACTCGCTAATTTTGATTATCTGTGACACCAGCTCTAGATTTGCACTGTGAAACTCACGATCCCGTGATTTCCAGCAGCTCTCTTCAGGGACCATGCCACACGTTACTGTCACAGCCCCGCTCATAAATGGCCCTGCCTGTGCTGAGGGGACAGCGGTGGCTTTTATGGGCTGCACCGCCTCCCCAATATTTGTGGCTACTGTAAAAACCACATGGCAACAGCCTGGAAAAGGGCAGAACAGCGACTTGGGGGAGATTTGGGGGCGAACAGGTCTCCTAAAAGGATGCAGCCTGCTGGGGAATGCAGGGGAACAACCAGCAAGGCTCTGCTCCGGCCACAGAGCAAACAGCAGAGAGGTGATGCACGCTGACACCCACCCGGCTGAGCCTTGCACATCCCCAGCGAGTCAGCAGGGTTTTTCCTGTTTTTCCATGGCATGAAGAGCTCCAGCAGCACCAACACAGCGTGTAGCCCCCCTGCCTTAGGTCCCTGCAGACTCCTGGAAGCAGCCTGCCATGGCTGCCTTTAATAACTTTGCAATCAGGTTTAAATTGCCACTGCAAAAGGTTTATAAAAGTTTGTGTTGCCTGCTAATTAAATCCATACAAATGCCGGCTTGGCATTAATTTACTGTAAAATTAGTGTGAGGCTACAGTGGGTTATTTTCAAGAAACTTGTCCACACTGAACTACCACTGAGGAGCAGCTGACCTTGGGAATTATCTCCCCAAAGCCTCCCTGCCACAGATCAGACACAGCTTTTCTTCCAGGCACCACATGCAAATATTGTTGCTTTTCAATTATTTGCTGACTGATCCCGTGACTGGGAGGCAGCAGCTAATTAAAATCTAATTGAAATAAAATAATTTCCAATTCTGCCGCCTTTCATCGCCTCTTGGAGCAAAGGTTCCTTGTCTCACGGACTGGCTGTCCTCGGTCCCTCTTGTCCCTTAGCTCTGCAAACAGCCCATGTGAATTCTGCTCTCTGCTGAGGTGTTTCCAGATGTGGGGCCAGGATACAACCCCATGGGGTGACGTAGGGACATGGGGGGACAAGGGAAATCTTGAGGCAGGGAAATAAATAGGGAGCAAAGTGAGGAAAAGGAAGAGGATGGCAAGGGGAGATATGGAGAAGGCAGGGGAGGGAGAAGAGAGGACACAGCCAGGGAAGAAGGCAGCAAGCTCTGGCCAGGCTGGATGGGTCTTGGAGCAGCCTGGTCTAGTGGCAGGTGCCCCTGCTCACAGCAGGGGGGTGGAACAAGATGAATTTTAAGGTCCTTTCCAAGCCAAGCCACTCTGGGATTCCATAATCAGTGAGAATCTCTCCTCCCAGAGCAGCCCCCAGCTGGCACCTGGGCCAAAGAACACAGAGGATAAATATAACCTCAGGGCACTCTGGAGGTTCAACCCCAGGGGTTGCCCTTGATCTGCTTCCATGGGGAGGTATCCTGGTGCCGGAGGGGATGGAGCAGAAATGAGCACCACAGCCATGCTGGCACAGCCTCACCCCACAAGGCTGAGCTGAGGGATCCCCTCCAGCCACACAGGAGTGGGGGCAAGGAGCAAACTGACTGCACAACCACCTCGATTTCGCCCTTAAAAGTGAGGGAAAAAATCCTCTGCATAATTCAAGCAGAGGTGGCAGAAATGGCTTCCTGATATAGCTGCGCCTCAGCCACCAAATATAGAACTGGACACACTGTATAAAACCCAATTACTACTGTGAAAACCTCTCTCAGACATACACACTTGAGACTGTATTAACTCCAGCAACACACTATATCTTGTCATGCCAATAAAGTTCTTGACACTGAAATTGAGAGGAGGGAGAGCATCTATATGTACATGGGGACTATGGAGAGAGAGCCATGGAAAGCCAAGGATACAGCAGCAGCAGCTGATTATAACAAACCAGTTCAATCTGCCTGATATGGTTGCCCTAGTATTTTTTTTTCCTTTTTTCCTCACCGCCTTTACAGCTCAGCAGGAGCAATCATAGTAATAATTAAAAAAATCCAGCCAGAGTTATAAATAAAACGAGACAAAGAAAGAAAGGAAGAAGCACACGCAGTGTTTAGAGGCTACGGAGCCGCCACGCCGAGGGCTTTGGAGAGAATGTGTGCTCTCCCAGCTCTCCTGCTTTATCCCTTTGTGGCCAGCTCGGATGCTGCACCTCCAGGTGGTCACTCGGCCCCACGGCCACGTGTGACCAGCAGCACAAGAGCATCCCACGGTGATGCTGAAAGAGCAGGGAAGAGGAGGTGCCGTGGCCAATCCCTCCTTTTCGAGGTGATGGGGAGGCTCTGTGCCCAAGTGAAGGAAGGCTGCCAGCCTTGCCCCTCCCTCCCATCGTGTCCCTTCATTTGCTGCATCCTCCCTCCCCAGCAGCACCTCAGGAGCACAGCTCCCATGGAGACACCACCACGAGTCCCTTTCCCTGGAAGTTCTCCTCGCAGCTGGCTCCCACCTGGAGCACCTCGATAACCAAATCTGCCGCTCCTCAGGTTTCATTCCAGTGAAACATTCTTCATTATTAATCCTCGGAAGAGGTTGCAGAGGATCACGCTGATCAAATGATATCTGCATTAGCAGGAACACAGCACAACTGTCACTACATTACACAGCTCTTTCTCCCTCTCAATATTCACAGGAGCTTAAGGGCTAAACAAACTTCATTTGAGGAAGGAAGGGAGAGTGGAAACCTTTTGCCTTCGCCACATGGATAGCAGTGGGCTGTGGGAAATGGCAGCAATGTCTGGCAGCTTGCGTTTGGGGAAGCCGTGTGGGGTTTGGATATTTAGGAGGCAGAGACACCACCAGGACGGAGGACCTGCTCCTGGTGGGCACAAATCTGCTGAGGCAAACTGCCCTCCTTCCACCTGCAGAGACAGAGGCAGCTCCTGGAAAACAAGTTTCCCAATCCAAGCTCCCCAGCAGTCGTGGGGAGAGATGCTGTGGGAGAGGATGGGGACTATGAGATACACAGCACTGGGGAAAACTTCACAGCTGCCTCCAGATGTGGGGAGACTCAAATTACTAAATAGCTGGGGGAAAAAATCAATTCAGGTTTGGTCCCATCCATTCCTAAACAGTTTTTTTTCCAGTACCAATCCATGTGCCCCAAACTGAAGGAATCTGAAGGTTCCCTCGCATTGCTGAGGTGGCATTTGAGACAGGTCTGAATGGCTTTTCCTTGTCAAACCCATCCATGATCAAGTGGGAAGCACAGGGCAGGGAGAGAGGAGGATGGCAGCCAGCTGAACACCTTGCACAGAAACTCCTGCTGCAGGTTTAATTTAAAAAAAATAAAGAAAAATCAGGGAGGGGGACATAAAAATTTGCACTGGGACAAGAAGAGGCTTTTCCTGCCCCTCAGAGCACTTGCAAAATGCTTCCCATCCCCTCGTGCTCCTGGGCGAAGATGATGGTTCTTCATGTTAATGATAAGTGTCAGCGTATCAATTTCAGCCTCTCCGCGAGTTGAGATGAAACATGTGCCAAGGTCAGGGCTGGAAGGCTTAAGTGTATCTATTGTCATCCACATAATAGCACATGGATTCATTTCTATCATTTTTATCTCCCTTCTTTTTTAATAATCCTATAGCGAGGATATAATTCTCTATTAATACATTATAGAAGAAGCTTAATGGAAAAAAGCAGGGTGCTGCCTTTTTTTCCCCCGACTTACAAGCAGCGCATACAGACAGGCGGGGTCTGAGGTTGCCTGTTCTCTTATTTTTTTTAACTGAAAAAATGTTTTCACTACTTGACTTGCCTCTTCTTTTTTCCCATTACCTCAGACAAAACAAGAATGCAGAGCTCTGCCTCCTGGGGCGGCTCATTAGAGGTTCCCCCAAACTGGAGGTTTTTCTGAGCCATTATTTCACGGTGCAGGGTTTAACAAGGACATCTCTCTCACGAGCTTTTCTCCAAAATAAGCATTCCAAAAGGAGGTGACAACACGATCCACCATGAAAAGTGGGGTTTCAAACAGCCAGAGCTACCCCTCAGCCTCCAAAGAAATCGTGTCTCAAACAACAAAATCCTAACAAGTTCTCCAGATGTCCTCCGAGCCTCCCAGAAAATAGAAGACAGACATATCTTGAATTTTTAATGTGAAAACACTCCGAAAAGTAAGAAAGCAAACAAAGAGGAGCAAAACCAAACAAAAATGAAGCTTTTTAGCCCTTCTATATATGTAAATCTCATCTCACTGATTCCAACATCTGTTTTTTTCCCATTTTTTTTAAATCTCGGCACAGCTACGTAAGAGAAACTACAGCAAACAACTCCGGAGCTGGCGTTACAAGGTCTGCTTTGGGAGGGGATGCGCTCATCCCTCATTCATGCCATACCCACCATCACACACAGCTACCAGCACACAAATAAATCTCTGTGAGCCCAATCCTTGGGAAGGCGAGCCTGGGCTTTGCTGGACAAGCCAAGTGCTGTCTGTGGCCAATGTGACATGCCATGGCCAGCTCTGCCTTCCTGGTGTCAACTCAGCCATTTCACTGCGGTCAAAAAGGAGCCTCCAACCATCACCTTGCCAGGAAAGATTGATCTTCTGGCATCTGGAGATGCAAGTGTAGCAACACAGAAGACACAACAACTGCTGGACAAGTAAAAAGCGCTTTCCAATGCTGTTTGTTCCTCCCAGCACGGCTGAGGAGCAGCCCACACGCATGGCGAGGCGTCAGCTGGACCTGTCATCTCCAACTGGGAGCCCGGCTTGCCATCACTCACTGCCATCGAGCTGCCTGTCACCTGCCAGTCTCATCACATTCAGCCCTGAAATGCCACATTGTTCTAACCGAGCGCTGGCAGCCAGAAATGCCTCGGGGAGGAGGTGGGAAGGGGAAAATGGAGCAACGAGGGACCAAGACAATGACTGCAAGGTCCTTGCACAATGCCAAGCCTGAGGTGGGGGAGTGTTGTCCCACATCCATTGCCGCACCACAAAGCATTTTTTACACACTCGTAGGAGGCAGCAGGGACATCCTCTTCCTCTCCACAAAAACCCCTTTCCATAAGGGTTTCTCCTGTGACTCATCCTACTCCAGTGGAAAAGCCTTGTGGCTATATATTCCCACCAACACAGCCCTTACTCCTCATTTAAAATATGATGATCAGGGTAAATGGCTTCCAATTCCCTGACACTGAAAGCCCAGAGCAAAGAGATAAACGTTAACACTTCCAGAAAGCTGCAGGGATAGAGAAATTACGGCTGGCTCCTCTGTGGCTCCAAAGACCTGGCTGAACTCCTTCTGGGGCCTCCTGCTATTCCCAGCAGATATCAACACAAGAGCTGGAGGAGGCCCAGAGGTCCACACTCTCAGCTCATTTATTAAGAAGCCAAGGATATCCAGAAAGCCAATATTTTTAGCATTGTTTAAAGAAATAAAATAAAATAATAAAAGCAAAGGCACCCTTCTATTCACAGCACAGCTCCGGAGGATCCAAGTTGTAATGCTGAGTGAAGGCATCCTTGGACGACAGCCCTTGGATCCCTGCTGTGCACAGCAGGGATGAGGCTCAGGAAAGCCGCTGCCGAGAAACAGGATTCAACCTCTGCCCAAACCACGGGCGGAATCCAAATGCCAAAACATCCCGGGGTTCACAAGCAGGCGTACGGCGAACGCAGGCTCATCTAAAATGCTTTTAATATTTGCTCCCAAAAGAGCAGCCTCCTCCCATGGGATTTCTATGGGAAAAGAAAGAGCTGCAGGTGTTTGAGAAGGGGTGGGGGGAATAAGAGAGGGATGAGAAAAAATTGTTTTCCCATCTTTGGAAACAAAGTTTTGGGCAAAAGCCTGCCCTGGAGCTGCTGCTTGGCCGTGGCTGGGTGGGTGGCACACACATTGATCTCATCGTCGCATTAAACACCGAACCAGTGCTCACCATGTTGAATTAGTGCCGGTAGATTTCTCTGCCTAGAACATGTTAGAAATCACAGTTGGGTTACAAGAATCAATTAGGGCCAGATGGGGGTGTGAAAAAGTCAAACAATTTGCCTTATTGCAGGATTCGGCACTCCGGCAAAGGGTTCTTTACATTTTCATTTAGATTTAAAAATCACTCGAGTGCACCCTCTGTATAATTCAATCGAGGAACAGAAACTACCAAGCGGGTAAGAGATATAATGTTCTTCTCCAGAAGATAAAAGTGGGGAGAAAAAGAAGAGAGGATTAGAGCACAGATCCTCAGCAGGGGGAATACTGTGTAGAGATACTGAAGTCGATGCAGCATCACCATAATCCAGAGAAGCTAAGGGAACATCCTCTCCCATCATGCCTGACTCCGTCTGGCCAATGGTGGGAATTCAAGCTGGGCATTTCGTTTAATGAATCATAAATTCATGGAATGGTTTTTGTTGGAAGTACCTTACAGATAATACAGTTCCAACTCCCTGCCAAGGGCAGGGACACCTTCCACTGTCCCAGGTTGCTCCAAACCCTGTCCAGCCTGGCCTTGGACACTTCCAGGGATCCAGGGGCAGCCACAGCTTCTCTGGGCACCTGTGCCAGGGCCTGCCCACCCTCACAGGGAAGAATTTTTCCCCAATGTCCAATCTAAACCCATTCTCAGTGTGAAGCCATTGCCCCTTGTCCTGTCACTCCAGACCCTTGTAAAGAGTCTCTCTCCATCTTTCTTGTCAGCTCCCTTCAGTCACTGGAAGGCCACAATTAGGTCACCCTGAAGCCTTTCCTTTTCCAGGATGAACAATCCCAATACTCTCAGCCTTTTGAACTCAATGATTTTAGAGGTTTCTTCCAACCTAAATGATTCTCTGGTTTTGCAGGACAATGTTTATGGAGACTAATGCTGAGCCACCACCACATCACCAGCAGGAGGGGAAGTTGGTCACCTTCCCATCCATGGGACACGGACCCACACAGATGGACATCCCAGCAGAGCCAGGAGCGGGTAATGAAACCTGGCCAAGGTTAGTCAAGGGAAAAAACTCCTCGCTAATATGCAGCACACCTCCATCACCGCAATAAAGACGAGATTGAATTGCAGAATGTGGCTGCAGGTCTTGTTTCTATACGTTTCAATGTTGTGCTCCAACAGGTCGGAATATTGTTAACAATTCCGTCTGCAGAGGAGACATTGCTGAGCTGGGTAAAACATGTGGCAAATTTCTTTCTGGGCTCATCTTGGATCAGGTGAAGGCGTTTGATTATAGAGGCTCGGGGGTTATTTGCATTACGGGATTCCCAACACTCCTCCCGAAATGGTTCGGAGCATTATGTAAATCAGCCAGAGGGGAAGCTTTTGACGAATGTCTCAGCTGATGGAACAACTTTAATCTCAAACCTGGCTACTTTTCCAATTACCTCGTAGGTCTTTTGCCACCAACTGCTTCATAAGGGAAATCCAGCCTTTACGGGGGATCCCTGAGTCGTTACGTTTGAAGAAGGAAAAGGGCAAAGGTCCTCTTCAATTTTCCATCTGTGTGCATGGGCTAATGTGATGTGCCTCCCTCAGACAAGAGGAAAGGTTAAACGGAGCCCTGTCGGAGGGGAAAGCCGCAAGGCTTAAAGCCGAGATCTGCAAAGGAATGTGAGAGCCAAAGCCCACTGAAAGTCAAAGGACGATGAACATCTAAGCCCACAAGGCCGTTCTGAACCATCTAAATGGAAATAAGTCCAGGTGCTTTCATGCTGGGCTTGTCTGCTGCAAAGAAGTACCAAAGGCAGAGGGAGATGTGATGGGATCTGTCCTGCTTCTCTCTCCACACGATGCAAGGCTGGCAGGGATCAGGAGGAGGAACTGCAGCACTGAAGGGAGGGAAGGGGATGGAAAAGGGGGGCAGAGAAAGGAAGCTCCGTGCCTCAGACAGCTGCCCTTTTCCAGAGTCCAGCTTGAATTTGCATCCACCCAGCAGCACTCGAGATATTCAACTCCATTACATTCTTATTTCTGCCTATCCTCACCTTTTCCACCCACCAGACAAGACTGGAACTGGGAAGCATCACAACTTTTCCACGAGAAGTCCCTTTCTTGGTCACGGACAACTCTTTCTGGGCAGCAGTGAATCCTTTAGCACAAAATCCCAGAACAAATCACAGTGTTTAACGGGAGAGGAACATCATCTGGAGACTCCTCTCTGGCTGGTTTTTTAGGTACAACTTCATTTCTGTTCTGTGTTGACAGTTGTTGAGCTGCTCCCGAGCTCCCTGCATCGGAACATCCATACCTCCCCCTTCGGATACACCTTGATTAATTTTGCTTCATTTATTATTTAAGCCCGGTATCTTCATGTAAAATATTGAAGACCTGACTCATTCTTTATTATTAAGCCCTGCCATGCACCCTTAGGAGGCTCTGAGGTCTCCGCAGCCTTCAATCTGCTGGAAGAGAACAAACTCATCTCAATCCCTCAGTAAATATGAGGGATTGCTGGAGGGATGCTGTCAGCATCCTGCTCCCTCGTACCTCGGCTGCCGCACCGCCTCACCACGGAAAACACTCTGAAAGGCTAATTCACTCTCCAACATCTGCACGGCTCATTTCCTGCTCTCCCCACTCCCCCTCCGTTCCTCCGCAGCTGGCATTGAAGTCGGCCGGCTCCCAGTGATCCCCGTTTGTGGATATAAATGGAGCAAGCAGGGATCTGTGACTGCGGCAAATTAGACACCGTGCCGGCAAGGCCACGAGGAAATCCCGCTCGCCCAAAGACAACGTGGGGCATGCCATGGAGACAAAGCACCTCAGATGCTTTCAGAGTGTTGGTGGGGCATCATATGGATTTTTACCCCCATCAGAACCCCAGCTGGGTCACATAATTTCCTAACCTTCGTTTCTTTTCTGTGACTGACTCATTCTGGGGGCAGACATAGCAACAGCCGAGTTTTGGGAAGCTGGAGGTGGAAAAACTGTTGCTTCACACCAACCCCACTCCCAGCTTGCATTCTGGATGCAGAAGGATGACAGTCAGTGGTCACTCCTATCTCCAAGGAAGGCATTCCCATGTTTCTATCCTGCCTATCGGTGCTCACCAGCTTAAAAGCTGGGTGATCAAACTGTGTCTGGTGGTGGCTTAGGTGGAATTTACATCTGAATTTCACAGCTTGGTTCCAACTCTGTAACAGGCTGAATGGAAAAAGAAAATGTAGTGAATGCTTCCTTCCTTTGAGCGTGGATCTACACCTCGAGATGAAACTCCATGGCTAAAATTCATCCCTACTTCAAAGGCACCTGCGTAACTCAAAGGCAATAAACCCAGGAAGGGGAAAGAATAAAAATATTTCAATGGCAAAAGACAAGGCCTCGCATTTCTACAGCTCTCAGAGTACTTTGAAACGTAACGGAGCACACAGCCAACTGCAGGTCACAAGAGAAGTCAAGTTCACATCTTGAAATCAAGCCCAGTTGATGGAAAGGGAATTTCGGAGTGATGAAAGACCGCTGGTGGTGCAAACCCCAGGCGAGCACCTTGCGTTGAGCACTCAGGGTAGCGCCGAGCTCAGCTAAACACAGCAGTCTGGAAGTCACATAACTGGTGTAGGTTCACCTTCAAAGCTCTTCAAAGAACGATGGCCAACCCCAATCAGAGAACTGTGGAGGTTGGAAAAGACCTCGAAGCTCGTTGCTAACCATCACAGGTTCGGGCAGGAAGGACATTTAAAGCACCCTTTAGGGACAGGATAAGAGGATGTGGCCTCAAGCTGCACCAGGGGAGGGTCAGGTTGGACATCAGGAGGAGTTTCTGCAGTGAAAGGGTTTTTAAACATTGGGAGGGGCTGCTCAGGGAGGTGGTGGATACCTTCACCAACCCTGAAGGTGTCCAAGGAACACCTGGACTTGGCACGCAGTGCTCTGGTCTGGGTGACAAGGTGGGGATCAGTCACAGGTTGGACTTGATGATCTTGGAGGCCTTTTCTAACCTAAATTCTGTGATTCTTTAAATAAACACCCTTTAAGCAGCTTTTTAGGGTGCGACGAACTGCTCTCTTGACAGACCAAATGACCAGAAAGACATTCCACAGCTCCCACTACAATTTCAGCCAACGGGAGGACTTTGCCTCCCCGTGCCCACGCGCAGCTCTGCTGACAAGTTCACACCACATCCGACAAGGAGCAAATTACACATCTGTAAATATCAAAGGCAGGTTGTTTTGTGAGAAGTTCAGCATCCTGAGTTTGGGATTTCTTTTTTCTCCCACCTCCCCCCCTCACCCCGCCTTTTTAAGCTTTGTCAATACCAACTGTGTTTTTCTTCCTAGAAACTGTATAATGATGAGAGGAGCTGTTTATTTTTCTCTTTAAAGGGATGAAGTATTTTTCACCAATATTTTACATGTCTGTAAAAACGATTTACAGGATTCAGCGGATGGGTTACACGATGCCCTTTCCCTGCTCAAGGGAAGGGGAAAAAAGGTCACTCCAGGGTGAGATTTCAAGAGCTTCTTTGCTTCTCAAAGGCTTTTATGTGAACACCATTTCCCTGCTTTTTGGCAGGCGAAGAGAGAATGGGACTGTAAACACTAATCAGCATGGGCTCATCTCGAGAACAAAGATGGTGCAAGACAAATATAATTGCATTTGTTAAGGGACTAAAGGAGACAGACCGAAGAGGACAGTGGATGTGCTTTGCTTCCGTGCCAGCTAATCCTCTGGACTGGATCATGTGCAGCCCCAGCAAGGAGAGGGACAGGAACAAATAATCCCTGCCACACCTCTGTGGCATGGGGTTACAACCAAAAACCATGGGACATAATAGGACACACACACTCCCCAAGAAAGTCAGATCAGATCTCACAAGTGCAGTGTTTTCTGCACCCTGGGATAGAAAGGCAGCCAAGCTCTAGACAGCATCCAAAGGAAGCAACAAGCGTCATGATGAGGAAAACAGGAATTTTTCACTGGATAATGAGCAGGAAGGGTGGACGACGCTCATGTGAGGATCCACAGCTGATCCCCGGAACCAAGGAGCGTTTCTGTACGTTATTTACCTCTCTTCCTCCGCCACCTTTGCTTCTCCTCCCGCCCACTCCAAATGAAACCCACGCATCTTATCGGCCACGTTAGCCAGAGACAGCTGGAAGGAATAGATTTCCTCCCTTCTTTCTCTCTCCTTTTTTTTGGATTTATGACAGAGAGCTGCAAACCAAGAGCCTCTATTCCTGGAAGAGCGGTGCTGGCTGGGAAGCCCTGCGGCTGGCAGATGCACGAGGCAATTAACCCCTGTGCAAGCAGGAAGGGATGGAGAGGGACTGCCTGCAAAACACACAGAGCTGATGGCCCTGCATCCCCTGCTCGCTGCCATGGGCACAGCCACACAGGGGACCGGGGGTCATCACCTCCCCAGGAGACAACTCTGTAGGAGCTGCCACATGAGCTGGGGCTTGGATCACCCAAAGTATTTAGGCAGGCAAATATCTTGCAGGTCCTGAGCCCCTTGGAGCCTTCTCATGCCCGAATCCACGCTCCCGTACCACGATGGAACCGAAGCCCCACAGCACCTAGCAAGATCAGCCGCTAATTAAATCGTTCCCACGACAGCTTGCAAGTTAGTTATGGCTCATTATCCTCACTTAACCGACTGGAGAAACTGAGGAAGGAGAGAGATTAAAGGATTTGCTAAATCTCCGGCAGCAGTCAGTGGCAGAGGCAAACCCGGAGCTCATAAACATTATAAATCCCCCACCTCAGGGCTCCCAACCCCCCACATCCCTCCACTCGCTGTTTTTACTACAAACTTTTGCTTATTAAGTGCCGAGTGTATGCAAGAAGCAAAGCCTGGAGAGTACCTTGCTCATGTCTGGAGGGCAGGTGTGAAAGGGAGACGACGCTGACAGCCAAAAGACCCTCAAACCCCTCCAAACACAAGGCCCACAGGGGAGCTCACCCAGCCCACACCACAGCACTTGACTGTGATCCTAAAAACAAACCCGGTGCCCTTTTAATGCCCTCCCGGCTGCTGGCAGCACCTTGGAGGAGCAAAAACCAGCCCCAATTTTCTCCAAGTGAGGTAATAAATCAGTTGTGGGAAGAGCTGGAGGAGTAGAGGGCCCCCAGGAGAGGCTGCAAAGCCCGGCGGCGATGGAGAGGATGCTGAGAGAGGAGGAGGGCTTGGGAGAGAGAAGCAGCGATGAATTTAAAGGGAATAAAGGAGATGGGAGAGCGGAGGAAGGGAAAGGAGCTTTAGAATAAAGGAAGAGATTGACAGAGCAAAACAAAGATGGAGGAGAGGCACAGAAAGGAGAAAGGAGACAAAAATAAAGGAGAAAAGCAGGAGGAGGAGGTAGTGGGGGAAGAGGGAAGGTGGCGAGACAGGGAGAATTAAAACAGTGACAGCAATTTAGCAGCCGAGTTTTATCTTCAAGTTTAACGGGAGAAACCAATCTACTGCAATGAAGGTGGGTTCAGTCCCTGGCTGTCGCTGCAGCATGACCACCAAGAAAGGGGAGAGCAGAATTGGGTCCTTCCCCTCCTTCCAGCAGCACTGCTGTTCATTAAAGATGGGATCCTGCCTGCTCCCCCTCCCTGCTCCTCTGCTGCACAGGATTATATCCTCATTACCCCCTCAACGACAGTTTGCCAATCATCATTTGGTTGTTATTATTCTTGATGACGAACTCTGGCAGCTCTGGCTCCCTCAACAGAAAATTCCTCTCCCCCATATCCTGCCCTGCCACGGGAAAGGCTTATTTTTTTTTTTCCCAGAGATTTCACAAAAAGACCATTTCAAGTGCAGGTTTTGTTTTTTTTTAAACTCAGCTTATCTGTTTCCTTGTGTTCTGTTTGTTACTTCACTGCAGATGGGCTCGGTTTAGAAACAAACAGCATTGGCTGTGATGTCAATAACTTCAACCTCCCCAGGAAAAGGAGAAACCCGGCAGAGCAGGTGGGAATTTGGGATGTGGGGCTGTATGGCCCCAGACTGGAGAGCAGCTCTGCACCTCCAGCCACCCCATCCCTCTGCACATCACACCCCGAAATCTGCAAGTGTGCAGCTGGAAAAACAAAGCAGAAAGAATGGATTAGACCTTGGGTCTGAGACTCCCGTTGCCCCTGAGGTTTTATCCAGGAGGAAAAACCGTTCCTCAGCTTGTTCTGGAGAGCCCATCTGCTGAAAAATGGGTGTCCTGAAAAACACTATTTAGGAACCCCAGGAAGCAAAAGTCCATGGAGATGTCATGAAAGGAACTGAAAAAATATTCATTCCCAGGTCTGCTGGGGCTCACAGTGGGATGCTGACCTGCACGGTTTTGGGGTGGCAGTGGGGTGCTGACCTGCACAGTTTTGGGGTGGCAGTGGGGTACTGACCTGCAGAGTTTTGGGGGGGCAGTGGAATGCTGACCCACATGGTGTTGCGGTGGCAGTGGGATGCTGACCCACATGGCTTTGGGGCTCACAGGAGGATGCTGACCCACACAGACACCCAGCAGAGAGGTTTTGGGGTTTTCAGCCCTGGAGGCAGCAGCACACAGCTGTGAGCTCTGCCCAGACTGAAACCAAAGGGGTATTTATGGGGCACAAGCACTGCCAGGATCACAGACAGCCCAACTGTCAGAGAGCTCCCCCGGACAGACATGGATCCACAGGCAGACATGAAAGCACCACGAAAAACAACCCAAACAGGAGCGGTGTGTCCCAAAAAGGCCTTCTTTCCTACAATCCATAAGCCCATGGCTCTCTCTCCCACAGGCACAGCGCAGCGATTTGAGGGCAGACACTGCATCTTTCACTTGTCCTCCCCAGTATCTCAACAAGGCTGACGAGCAAAACCACAATGCAAAAAGATCCCTCTGGAGATGGGAAATCAGGGGCATCCAGTTTGTCTCCGTAACAGTATCAGGCAGGGCTGGAAGCGCCGCTCCTCAGAGCTTCACCTTGCAAATAAATGGCTCTGAATTGCAGCCAGAAGCAACGGGATCTTTCAAAGACATTATCTGGGAGCAGTCAGTGGAATGCACCTAAAGTCTCATTAATCATCCCGCCGCTTACAGTACTTCTTAATGGCTTTTATGGTTTATCCTTTGAACGCCAACAAAGAGTGTGATTTCTCCCGGCTTATTCTATTAAACAGAAATCAATATCTAACACAAATGTGCCGACGGTGGGAGATTTGGAACGGCCGAGGAGGCACCTGTCGGGCCTTTTCTCCTCTCCTGTGGTGTGGGCAGCGGGGTCCCTGAGGGGCAGGGGTCTGCCAAGCGTGGCTCCTCGCTTTGCAAAGCCAAGGCTAAGCAGGAGAGAGGCCAGGAGCTCACACAGGGGCTCTGAAACACATTCGGGGACAACGCCTTTCTCCCAGTGCTCAAAACTTCAGAGGCAAGCGCTGCAAGTGCGGGAGAGAGAAAATAGAAGAGAAAGAGAGGCAGAAGCAGGATGGGGTTTTCATCTCTCCCGTCTATAAGGGCTCTTGTGAATTTGAGTGATGCGTGTGAGGCAGCTGAATCAACACTAAGCACAGGTATAAATAAGCTTCTGGGAGCATGGGCTCGGGAGCTGAAGCTTGTTATTAATTTTTGCGGCATGAGAGGCAGGCAAGGAGAAGAGGCTTCAGGTCTCGAACCACCAGAAATGGGACTAGAGGGTGGGAAAAGAGAGGAGGAAGAGGGAATTTGCTGTGCTGAATCAGTGGAAAATGAGGGCAGCTTTAGGACAGGGATGATCCTTCACCAGCAAGGATTTTCAGCCCAGTTCATGCCTAAGTGGGGCCCCAACCCACCACCCCAGGAGCCAAGAGAGTGAGAGCAGACCCCGAAGTGAATCAGCTTTGGGGTTCAACCTGCCTTACAGGGCTGGCTCCTACACCCACAGAAAACAGGAACCAAAACAACTACAAAGAGCAGCATTAACCACCTCAGAAACCAATTCCAAGATCTTAATAGAAAATGAAATTTGTATTTGTTAAAAACCACTTAGAAGCTTTGGAGCCTTCTCTTTATGCTCCTCTCAGAAACATGCTGTTAAGTAATTAGCAATTTGCCAGGTTTAAACAGCTACAAAAATCCTTCCTGAAAACACCAGAGGCAAATCACATCACTCCAGAAATGAGCTCCTTCCTCCAGAGCCCTCGGTGATACCAACCACCTCATTTTAGAGAAGGAATGGGCACAGCCCAACCCACTGCTGCTTTAATGCTCACTCAGTGTCCCAGAGCATGTGGGCATCACAGAGCGCCCATCACAGACATGGGTTTAATTTTTTTTGGTGGCACAGGCATCTGGAGCTCTCCATCCCAGTCCAACCCATCCACGCACCGGTGGGATCAGGAGCAAGAGGACTCTGAGTCCAGCAGCATTGAGAAATAGGCAGTCAATAGGTAACTCAAGTTAACTATTGAGAGACAGAATATGTAAATTCTAAAACCTAGGAAAACAGGATTCCCTTAATCTTGTCAAGATAAGAGGGACAAGAATCTGTTTGAGGCCAGCACAGAAACCCTGAATCACCCACCAAGGACTGCCCGTGCTCCAGAGAGAAAGGTGAAAAGTGCACTGTGATGAAGACTACAGATCTTCATCACGAACAGACCCCCAGAGACCACCAGGGCACACAGCACATGTGTGACACACAGCTAATGATATTAATGATTGCCCAGAAATTATTTGTATAACCACTCCTATCCCGGGGAATGTGATGAATATTCCTGAATGTTACCCATAATATTGTGTGTTGGCAGTGCCGGGTGTGTGTGTTTGGAGGAGTGAATCCCCACAGCCTGAGCCGAATAAAGCAAATCCCCTCTGCTCTGACTGTGTCTCTGAAGGGTCTCTGGGCCTGCTTGGGGAGAATCAGGGTCTCAGCAGCACCAAGAGCACTTGAGTCTACCAACACCCAGCTCCAAACACTTCCCTGCTCCACAGATGCCGGCAAAAGAATCCAGAGGAGATGAGAGATGGAGGAGGTGAAGCTGGGGAAGGAGCCAGCCCAGGCAGCCCACACATCAGTGCTGGCGGCACCTCCTGCAGCACCCTACGGGATTATTTAGCACGGCTGATTGCACTCGCTTGTCTCTTCAGAAAGTTTCTCTTCGTGGACGAAAAAAAAACCCAAGGAGCCGAATAGTTGGGGATGCTCGAGGCACTTAACTACACTTAGCAACCCCGAGCCTGCCAGAAACATCCCTGTGCAAGTGACGATTCCAAAATTAACTCCCAGCTCTCAGCATGCTTGAAAAAAACAGGAGAGAAGCAGGCAAAGCCCCTTCAACAGCAGCTCTCGATATGGGTTCAGCATCGGTTCACACTCGGCTCTTATCCCACCGAACACTGCCTGGATGGGAACAGCATCTGACCTGCTGGGCTGCACCTTCACCTGCCAAAACCAGCTGGAATTTTGGTGGTTTGGGTGAGCATCCCAGCCTGGGCTCCAGGTGCAGCTGCTGGCTGGGCTTATGGTACCTAATTCAAGAGGAATCACTCAGCAGTGCAAAGATGCAGGTGAAGAATCAGAGGTTAAATGTGTGTGGGAACACCTCTGGCTGCCGTGCTGGATCCCTGGATCGGGTTGGAAAGGAGCTGCCCTGTGCCAGCTCCCTGCAAAGGAGAGAGGAATCACCTGCTCCTCTGCCTCCTAAAGAATTAAGCGAGGCAATGAGAGAAAATGCCATTTCTCTGGCAATGCAACAAAAGGTCATTATTTTTTTAGCTCCTTCCCAGGGAAGGGTATCACCAGTTTACATAATTAAAGCTGTTGGCATTGTTGTTGCACCTATCTGGATCTTTTAAATTATTTCTTTTGTTGGCTCCCGCTCTTCCAGCCCGAACATCACCGCAGCATCAGAATCCTTCCAGAGCCACTCCTGCTCCTGCCACCTCAACTCGGAGGCAGAGCCCGCAGCCAAAGCAAACAGCTCCAACATCTCTCCTCTGAACTGAACTCGGCGTTAATAATTTAAAGCTTTACAGGTCCTTTTGGTTGCGTGGTAAATTATTCACCGATTTCCCCCTGCTAACAGCACCCCCGCCCACGGCGCGCGCGGAGCAGGTGCACCCACACAAAGAGAGACGCTCTTTACAACTTCGGAGATGCTCTATCATGTCAAAGAGAAGGGATGAAAGGCAGAGGGAGGACGCCAGCCTCGGAATCACATCCTCCGCTATTGCTCTCGAACAGATAAACGCTCCAGGAGAGTTTCGCGGGGCATGTGATGATAGGAGACGTTTTTGTGATACACAGGTGTGAAAAAGGGAGACAGGAGGGAGAATAAAACCTGATAACACTTCACTCAGGCAGCGGCAGCAAAGGCAGGTGCTTTTTATTCCCCAGCTGCATGAACCAAGAGGAGCAGAAGGGAAGCGCGGAGCAGCCGAGCCAGCTCAGATCCCAGGCAGGATCTCACCCTGGATGTGAGAACCTCCCGCGGTGAGGCAGCTCTGCTCTTCCTCCACACAGGTATTGCGCTCCCAGCAGCTCAGCTCTCAGCTTTCCAAACCGGGGTGCGCAGCGCCTGCCTGCTCCTGACAGCCTCCCAAGGGCTCCCTGGGAGCAGACGCGTTCATTTGCATCAGCAAACATGAATTTAACTTTTTTGCGGAGAGACTGAAAGCGGGAGCTGGTCAGAGACAAGTTTGCTGGAGGAAACAGGGAAAAAAAGACCACCTGCTAAAGAAGATGCTGCCCGACAAGCTGAGGGCAAACCCTGTCCCTTGAGCCCAGCCTGAACTTAAACCAGAGCAGTGCAGTAGACAGGCAAATCCCAAAGGATATGAAAATTAAAGGGAATATAATTATTTTTAATTCTAGGATCAGGCGTAATAACTTTTATGGCTTATCTGGGAGCCACCCATGCATGCATACACCTACACACAGGTGTGTTTGTAGGAACCACTTCCAGAGACACCTGCACCTTTGTTTCCATATCACAGTGTGTCCTTAATTTCTCCATCTCCAACACCTTCTCAATAATCAGCATCTTCTGCCCTGATTTTGAACACCTCAAGGTCCATTTCATCTCATGAAGCCTGTCTAAAGTAGGACCCTTCCAGTGTCCTGCTAACAGGGAGCCCAGGGGCTTATTTTGCTTTGCTTTATTTAATAAAAATTATTTTATTATTCATATCCCACCAGAAGATCCTTGGAATGCTCTGGAAAGGGCAACAACAATGGCAACTCAAAACCAGGGTCCCAAGAGGCTTTTCAGACATCCCTGGGGGACAGTGCATTGCTCCACTCCCCACTCCTGAAGCTCCCAGGAAAATATTCTGCAGCTCTGCTGAGAGAAGGACGGTGCTCATGGGTGAGGTGACATGAGTGGGATTTATCACCCACACTGGCAAGAAAAGCCAGTCCAAACTGAGCTGAGCACAGAGGTTTTGCCTCAGCCTTGGCTTGCGAGGGACACGACCTTTCTGAAAACTCTGGTTATTTATTTTGATAATCCTTTTGTTGGGATAAACGCTTTGCTCTTGCCACAGCCCCAAGGTCACGGGAGTTAATGAGGAGAGGAGAAAGGCCAAGTGAATGGGATCTGTCCTTCGCAACCGAAGGCATTAGTGAATGAGAGGTGAAACGAGGGGGCTGGACTCCTTCTCCTCTGCTTTTCACTCGAAAAAAGCCAACAACAGCAACAGAGCTGCAAAATAGGTCTCTCTTTCTATCCCTTCCTTATTCTTTCATTCCCATTACTCCCCTCATTGCTCTTCCCTAGGTACCACCACCTCCATACTCAAACCTATTCCTCACCACCCACACCCTGATGGGAAGAGAAGAGGTTCATATCCATGCCCTGGATCCTCACACAAACACCCCCAAGGAAACACTGTCCTGCCCCCTCCAAGGACCTCACACCCTTTTACACATCCTTACACAGAGGTGGCCTTAGAGCAGAGCAAAGGGGTGGAGGGGAATCTGCCAACCCCTCCCTGCTCAGATACAGCCATTTTGGTGCAGAGATCTGCAAGAAGAATATTAAGCTTGGTCTGAATGCAGCAGCCTCGCTCAAGATTTATGAAGGATGAAGGAAGGAAGATTCTGAGGCAAAGCATCATCTCAAAAATAACTGCTGAGTCCTAGCGGGTATAAAAGATCTGTCCATAAACCAGTTTGTCATCACCAGTCAATAAAAATTCAAGCAATGGGAGGAGGAGGCGATAGCTGGGGTTCCTTGCCTGCCAAGCTGCCCCCGAGTGATCCCGGCTGGATCACCTGGTGCAAAGGCAAGTCCATCCTCAGCCTGCCCCCAAATGCAATTCCCCTGCCCCAAAGTACCAAGGTGGGCAGTTCCACCCATCTCAGGGCACAGAGAAGGGCTCTGATGGCCAGACAGCACCAGGGCATTAAGGCAAGAACAAGAGGAAGCAGCCTCATGTTCCACCAAGGGAGGTGTACATTGGATATTAGGAATGAGTTCTTTATGGAAAGGGTTGTCACGCACTGGCACAGGCTGCCCAGGGCTGTGGTGGGATTTCAAATGTGCAGCTTAGGGACATGGGTTAGTGGTGGTTTTGGCAGCGCTGGGGAATGGTTCGACTCATTGGTCTTAGAGGGCTTTTCCAACAGAAATGGTTCTGTTATTTAAGGGAGAAGGATCGAATCACACCCACAAAACCCATCTCGGGCATGGTATCAGCACCAAACCCACGCGCTGGTACCTAGCAGATGTCCAGGAGAACCCTGCTTCTCTCTGCCGCCTACTGCTAACACTTCAGCCAACTCCTGAGACACAGACAGGAGGATTTGGTGCCACCTCGGGTGACCCACCTGGGGTAAAGCCTCTTGGCCACAAGCTGTATCCAAGCAAAGCTGCCCGAGGCATGGGAAGAGGTTCTTTGACGAGCTGCACCAAACTGAAGGCAGTTGGCAAGCAGAGCAATCCATAGCTGTGATAAAAATGGATTTAAAGGAGGTTGGTGGCTTTTCTTTCTTTTCTGTGAGTTTTTTAAGGCTGCCTGATACAAAGGAAAACACCCCAGTTGGTAAAAGATGAAGGAAACTTCTCTCTCATCATCTTTCCCACCACAGGCAGCCCAGACACTCCGAGACACTTCTTCTACCTGCCAGCCCTGGGAACCTTCACATCTGATTTCCCTGTGCCGCACGTTCAAAGATGGGACATCCCCGGGAGGCGACGCCGGATCAGCCGCCAAGGGCTGACAGCAGCAGAAAGGGAAGCGCCAAAGCTGGAGAGGATCTGTCAGAGTTCTCCAGGCTCTCATCCAGCTGGGGCAGGCCTGCTGCTTTGCTATAATTCTCCAGTGCTCTATCAAGTCAAGTTTTAAATAGCTCAGATGATGGAGAGGACTGTGGAGGCTTCAAGTTCTCTCCAATGGATTTCTCCTGCTGCAAAATAATTTATTCCCTAAGGGAACATTTCATCCTGGCTTTTGCCCACTTCAGCTTCCAACCTGATGGATCACATTCCTCTACCCCATCCTCCCGTAGCATCCCTTGGCAAACTCCTTTGCCCATCAAGGTGTGGGGACAATGCCAGTGCCACCAAGCCAGCCAGAGCCAGGACACCCAGGGAGGCAGGAGCAGCACCAACATGGGAAGACAAACACCTTTCCTGCCAATCCCCAGCCATAAATTCCATTATTTGGGTACTTCTCTGCTGTAACAAACGGGAACATGCAGGGATATTACTGAGGTTGATTTAGAGCCACCACGAACCGTGTGTGACCAAGCACACCACCCATGTGCACCCTTGCTTGCTTTCCATCCCACCAGGATTTTCATTCCCTGAACCTTCTGGCTGAAAAAAAAAAAAGGAATTAAAAAAAAAAAAAGGAATTAAAAAAAAAAAAGCCTCGCCATCCCTTCTCATTACTAATCACTCCCATCAGCCTCCCAGGAAGCACTCTGGGGCCACTTGACCATTAACAGGGCACTAAATGCAAGGCGGAGGAGGATATATTAATATCTAATAAGAGTGATAGATGATGTGAGCTGCTTGGGCACTCTGGCTCAGGTACTTGTGGCAGGTACTGGAGCTAATTTAAAATAATAATAATAATAACAACAATAATAACAGCAGCAGCAGCAGCTGCCTTCATTTTCCAAGTCAATTGATTCCTCAGCAGGAATGCCATCTTGACAGATTTATTTTGATCGAACTGTCTAATTGAATACAGTTCTTGTTTCCCTTCACTTTGTGACCTTTCACGCCTGTGAAATAAATGCAATTTGGAGAATTATTCCTCAGCAGCAAACGCAGCTCCTCCAGGGCTGGGGTGCCTGTTCTGTGTTCCCGATTCACCAACAAAGCACTATCAAAGGTTGCCAATGCAAAGGAGGTGCCCAGACTTGGGTGCTCTGCCAGTATTTTGCTTCCACTTCCACTTTAAAAAACATTTAATAAAAAACAGAACTACAGGAGGTTTGTAAGAAGCACAATCCAACATCCTGGATGTTTGGGCAGATTTTATTTTCTGCCTGTTCAGCTCCCCAGCATTTTCTGTACCACGGCTCCTTCCAGTTTAGTGGAAGAAGATCTGCTCCCAGTGCTACGATGCTGCTGGAATAAGACGTACCAAGCTCTTCCCTTCCTCCAGCAGAGACAGGGGCTCCAACCCCCACCAGCCATCCATCCAACTTCACCTCCTCCCCAAGCCCTCCCAGCTCCCGCCTGGGATGCTCTGATGTGCCAGACACGAGACGATGCTTCCCATAAATTTCACGAGAACAAGTATCAGGGATTAAAAATAACTAAGCCACGTCCCTCACAGACAAACGCGCTGTCTGCGCGCCAAGAGAGGTCCTGGTGAGAAGAGTTGCAGCTGAATATTTTATAATAATATCAATCAATATTAAAAATGAATGGCCTGCTCAATTTTTAAAGCATCTTAAATTAATCTTTAAACACAACTATTTTGCTTAAACCAAAGGCTTTTGGTAGCCTGAGAATGGTATTTCCATCTGCTCCCTCGGGCTCGTGCCAGGTAGCTAGAAGAGGTCTAATAAATAAGCAAATAATATACATCCAGCACAATTCCCTTGAACCTCAAAAGGGGGAAAATCAAGAATTTACTACTAAATTCATTATTGACTTAGCAGCAAAAAACATCTTTATCAGTGCATTATGATAGGCCCTATTGAGACTATTAAACCTGCTAAACCCACTGGGTTTAGGCTGGATAACAAATTCGGCTGCCACCCCTGGAGATCAGGACGGTGCAGGACCACAGAACCATTCAGGCTGGAAAAGACCTCTCAGATCGAGCCCAACCTGTGACCAATCGCCACCTTGTCCAGCCCAGAGCGCTGAGTGCCACATTCAGTCACTCCCTGGACACCTCCAGGGATGGGGATTCCAACACCTCCCTGAGCAGCCCATTCCAATGTCTAACGACCCCTTCTGTGAAAAAATCCTTCTGATGTCCAACCCAAACCTCCTCTGGAGCAACTGAGGCTGAAAAAGAGAGGGATGGGGGCACAGGGAAGACATGGGGCTGTAGCAAATTTGGGTTGAACCCATCTAATCCTCTCCAACAAACATCTACACCTAAACCAACCAAAATTTGGACAACGCCCCATGCTCCAAGGGCTGCCCCAGCATCTCAAGAGCTTTCCCAGCATGGGAAAAGCCGCTCAGCGAGGCAGAGAGCTTCCCAGTGCCAGTGTTTTTAATATATTCAGGAGAATGTGGCATTTCTGATGGCAAGACTTCTGCCTCACTTGCCGTTTAATGTTAAGAGGCTTGTACAGTCAGCAGCGTTTAAAGAGTAATGACTGTTTTCATGGTAAATGCTCTGTTAAATAACCCAGGATTATTGTGTTGTGTTATTGCATATATAAAATGACATTTCAAAAAAATAATAATTGTTTTAGAGCTAATTGATGTTTTTAACCGGCTCCGTGCATGGAATTTTTATTTGGCAGGGGGTCGGGCTGCTGTCAGGAAAAGGCAATAAAGGCAGGGAGGCTTTGACCTGCCAAACTCACTCTGCCTGGGTTTTGTATGGTTCAGGTGCTGCTTGTGGTCGAGCAACAGGAGAAGGTTCAAGCTCTCTGCTTTAAAATGCAAAATCTCATTTCAGCCACAGACAGGCCCCTCTGCACCCCAAACTTGAGTGTCCACCCACAGCTGGAACATCCCTTGGTCAGTGAGACAGCTGAGAGCCACCGTGGAGCAGCACCTCTGCCTCCACTGTGCAAATCTCAATGCCCCAGCTTTGGTCAGTGACACTTCAGAGCCACCCAAAAATCCCTGAGGGGTGACACATTCCCCCTCCTGTTCCCAAGTGTTATTTCTGCAGACAGTCAAGGAGAACCGCCCTAATGCTCAGGCTGATGAATCACTGGTGAGCAATCCTGCTGCGGGAGTTTAACTGTGATCGTTCCAGAAGGGATTAGGACCTCTCAGCTCCTTCCCTGCACCCACCTTCCACAAGGCCACCGTCCTCAGCAAAGTCACCACTGTCATTTCTCTCATCACGCGGTGGTTTTGGCACCTACCACAGCCCAAACATTCAGTGACCGATCTGAGCACAAACATTCAGTGAGCATGTGGCTGCTGAGAGCCCAAACCCTGTTTACACCCCTCAGAGTCTGTGAGTGCTTCAGTCCTCAATCCAAGAGTGGGGAAGTGCTCCTGCTTTTCCAGCCTGGAGCCTCTGAGCTCCTCTGACAGCAGATGCCTCAGAGCCCTGCCTGGAGGCTCACAGGGCACTGGAGCAGTCAGAAGCACTGGCAGGGTCCTGAAGCTTCACAGAGGCAGTGACTTTGGGGATGTGGAGTTCATCACATGAGCTCTCGGAGCTGCTGGAAGGGAGAGCAGGGCCATCAGAGCCCACAGTTAAAAGCCTCAACCATCTCCTAAGACCTCTGAGTCCAGAGACAGTCCCAGTGACAGCGCACTCAGATCACAGGGTGAGAGCAGGGGGTGGCACACACCTCCCAAAGGGACTCAGGGTGTCACTGAGTGTCATCCCTCACCGTCTGGCAGTTCATTAACTCGAAAGAGTCCCCAGCACCTCTCCTCAGGCATACCAGAGCACCATGAACAACCTCTCAATAGCTTATAACAAACCACAGACCCGTAGTGCAGAGGCCAAAAGCCACCAGCCCTGAATCATCACAGGGAAGGAGGGATGAAAGCCACCATCGTGCCCCAGACCCTTGCAGCAGCAGGGAATGGGCAAAAGGAAAACGTCTAAATGAAGCACACGGTGAGGTTTGCAGATGGGCAGGGAGGAAAGCGCCGCGCTGCTTCAGCACAGGAAGGACGGCACAAAAATAATTGGGCTGAGAAATCTAAGGGAGGACTGGCCAGAGCAGGAGAGTTCAAGGCCATGAGCCTGCTGGTTTGAAGTTGTTCCTCATCCTCAGAAATCAGTCCTGGGCCTGTCTTTGCTGAGCCATCTGCCTCATACCAGCACTCAGAGTGTAATCTGCGGACTCTCCCAGACCTGGCATCTTCATTGCTGCCCTGTAATGAGAGTTGCCACCTTCCACTGCAGCCTTTTCCAGCCCCCAAAGAGAAGCTTGATCTGATCCGGGAGACCACATCCTATGTGGGGACTCACGGGAAGGTGACAGAAGTCATCTCCTTTTCTTAGCATCAACCCATGCTCTGCTCACGTCCCACAGCAGCTGCACAGCCCACGAGGTGCTGGTTAAATGCAGCTCTGCATGCTCTAACAGTGTCAATAATATCGCTGGCTGCACACACAGACTCTATAAAACAAGACACAGACGTGAGAACCTGAGGCCAAAACAGTCTCACCATCATTTTCTCCCAACCCCACCCTCTGCAGAAGCCAGAGCACCCTGCCCCACAGACAGGACAACTCCCCAGCTCACTCCTTTCTTCTGCAGAGGGAGCCTTTTCCAGGTCCTGGGGCTCTGTCTGAACCCTCCCCTCCCTTGGAGGCACCTGGATCCCAGAAGGACGCTGCCCTAATGGGTTACATCTCATTACCGCCACCGCAATGTCAAACCACGTCTCCCTCTGCCTTCAGCATCTGTCTCCACGGTATCCAAGCGCCTCAGATGAGTAGAAAAGTCCCTTTGTGTGTTTTCCCAACCCTTGGCTGTACAAGTACCGTTTAATCAAGCTCAGTAATGAAGGCAGAAATGAGCCAGAACAGGCTGTGCTGCCACAGGGAGGATCAGCACAGACTTTGAATCTGAGGTGGGGGCCGACCCCGCTACCCGCAGGTGACAAAGGGGACAGGAGCAGCAATGGGGTCAGGCACTTCCGCGATGCTCCAAAGGATCCAAGCAGCCTCAAAGTTCCAAAAAGAGCCCATGGGCACGTCAGCTATAACACAAGTACACGCGGTAAATCCCAAAGCTGTCCCCACACATTAACACTATGGGATATTTAATTCTCCAAGGCTCCCAGGCTCAAATTTAACCCTCTGTAAAAGCAACGCTTGCCTCAGGACCCCTAAAAGATATTTAGGGCACAAAGTCTGTGCTTTGGAGTGTACTCCTGCCTGGCACTGCGAGCCCAGATGCTGCTGCCAGCTCCCAAGCTCACTCTGAACGCGGTGCCTGCTCTCCGGGTTTGGCTTTCTCCCTCTCTCCAGGATCCTCCTCACATGGATGCTGTCACCATGTGCTTTAATTAGCACTTCCCTCCAGCCTGGCCAACTCCTCCTGCTTCCAGCATTTGTAAGATGACTTCCCCATCTGTAAATCAGGCACCAGAAGACATCTCTCCCTCCCACACCAACCCTGACAAGAGTCCTGCCCCGCCGAGCATCCACTGGATGCTTTGAGGGGAGTCACACACCTGATGGAAGGTGCTTGGGACACACAGCTTTCCTAAAACCAAATCCCCTGGCCAGAACTCTCTCCATGTCTGGTGTCACACTGTCACCTCCCACCCACTTGGTGCTTTTCCCTCTCTGCTCAAATCTGCAAGTCCTGGAAATGGGATTGCATGAGGATCTCACCTTGTAAAGAGCTGAAGTGCATGTGTGGAGCTCTAGGAACAGTTTAAGGTTTGCAACGATGATCTGAGATCATCTCAGAAAAGCCACAAAGCAAATAAAAGGCACTACAAAATATAGAATCCCCGGATGGTTTGGGTTGGAAGGGACCTTAAGGTTCATCTTGTTCCAACGCCTGCCATAGGCAGGGACACCTTTCACTACCCCAGGTTGCTCAAATAACCCCAAACTTAAGTTAACGAATCAAAAATACTTGATTTTTGTTCACCACCTCCTGGTCTGGGCTCTGCCCCTCCTCTTCCAAGAGATTAACCATTACAATTACTAGTAGGGACTTACTATTTCCCCCAGTCAAGAGGAAGGAGAAACACATTTGCAGCCTGTGCTACACAGGTGCAACCAACTCCAAATAACTTCTATTTCTTGAAAAGTGCATTCACGGTCCTGCTGCTGACATAAAACTCCCTGCAAGCTGTTCTGGGCAGGGACTATCTCTGTGCTATAACACTCGCACAGTGCCTGTCCCAGCCTCCAGGCCCCACTACAATATAAATAATGATAATCCCTCACTCAGCAATACAATGGAACACTTGCACAGTATTAAAAATTATTTAAAATTCATACCTACATTGGGAAATTATTCAGTAAACTCTAATTACTTATCAAAAGCAACGATGATAGTTTTAAGGAGAGGGAGTGCCCATAAATACAGAGCCATAAATAAACCGCTTCTCGGTAGCACAAATTAATTTGTATTTAATTGCTAGAAATTGCTATCAATTACTAAACATTCCTTGCAGAATAGGCAAATTCTTTTAAGAACAATTTCAATTGCTAATTGGAAGTATTTTTTTTTTTTTTTTAAATTTTTCTTCTTTCTCATCCCAGCTCCTGCTGAGTGCAGGAGACCTCCTAGCCAGTGGGGTTCTGCACTTTTTGGGGGCAGAGAGAGACCTGTGAGGAGCCAAGGAGCTGCTTAGGCTTCAGGAGGTTTGGCCACTGGTAAAACCCTGAAGACACAGGAAAATCGGTGCTGAGAAACATCCCTGACACAGCAAGGAGAGTGATTCCTTACAAAGGATTGAAAGGAGGGAACTGAGAGCTGAAGTTACACATCCATCACGCATCCAGCGAGACAAACAACTCCCAGGGAGGGTGCATCTCCCCTGAACGCCACAGCAAAGCCACGGCAGACACTGAGGGAGGCTCTCTGCGCTCCAGAGCCCAGCCCTGCCCTCGGTGGGAGGCCGGGGGGCTGCAGGGTGATGCTCCTGCCGTGTGGCAGGACAGGAGCCGAGCCGCACGCCTGGCTGCCGCTTCCCGCCTCTCCATGCTGAACAGCCCTGCTATCGCTCCTGACTCATTTTCTGGTGTTTTCTGCTTTGCTGTTGGCATAACATCCCATCAGCACAGTTAATTACATCCACGCTGAGTGTGAAGGACAGGCTGAGTCTCGCAAGGAGCCGGCGGCTGTGCAATCCTTCCCGCTGCTCTCGCAAAACAGCTTCCACGGATGCTGACAAACCACGCTACGGGGCTGCCGTGTGCGAGACGGCAGCTCCCGAGGGAGCTCCTCCCTGCAACGCCAGGATTTGGGACTGCTCTCACCCCCACACCCCTCTGAATTCACCTCACATTCACCCAATGTGAGCTCAGACTCATGGCTGCAAACACCTCGTGTTGGGGATGTCCCATCCCTGGAAGCATCCAAGGCCAAGTTCTGGAGGAGCACCTCGGGACAGTGGAAGGTGTCCCTGCCCATGGGACATGAGATGAGTTTTAAGGTCCCTTCCAACCCCAAACCATTCTGGGATTCTCTGATCTCCCTGACCATCATTGCCCAAATAGAGGCTACACAGACTCCAAAAAAAGTTTGCCAGAAGCACAAAATGCAAAAGAAACATCTGCCCATGGTAGCTGATCTGCCCCGTGCCTGCAGAGAAAACCCCAGCACAGAAAGCCCTGCTCCCACCCAAACCCCTTCCAACCCCAAACCATTCTGGGATTCTCTGATCTCCCTGACCATCATTGCCCAAACAGAGGCTACACAGATTCCCAAAAAAGTTTGCCAGAAGCACAAAATGCAAAA
Organism: Origma solitaria; assembly: GCA_013397895.1. Taxonomy (NCBI): domain Eukaryota; kingdom Metazoa; phylum Chordata; class Aves; order Passeriformes; family Acanthizidae; genus Origma; species Origma solitaria. The sequence goes on along the minus strand of VZRL01001512.1, from coordinate 666,661 downwards.
GAAACATCTGCCCGTGGTAGCTGATCTGCCCTGTGCCTGCAGAGAAAGCCCACCCAAACCCCCCCTGCTGGTGGAGGCACTTGTACATCCGTGGATGAGAGCGGACTGGAAGCAGAGGAGGGTGCTGGGAAGCGCTGCTCATGTCTGCAGCTCGATTAAAGAGAGACCCAGGGTCTCCAGGACTGTCAATCCAACATCCAGGCACCGCTCCATCACCGTCCCCCCAGGAGTGGGCTGACAGTCACAGGGAGCCATGTGCCAGCCATGACAAGCAAAGCAAGTGACGTGCACATCTCCTGCTTACAATAACAGCCCTTCCGTGTCTAATCCATCATATTCGATGCAGATCTCTTACCCTGAAGTGTTGTCAATGAGGATTTAATTTAGTGCTAATTAGACAAATATTGCATGTTGAACAGCCATTGATTATTAAGAGACAGGGAGCGTGGCTCGGCTCAGCAGTGTGCGCGGACACGCTGGATTATATCTGGGATGAGGCTGGTAAATGTCTTGCTGTTTCTAATCATCAGATAGTAATTAACGTCCAATAACTTGTAACTTGGTTTATCATTATAGATTTAGGAAGGCAGTAATAGTACTGTATGCTAATTAAATATCAATTGATTATTTAAGGCATATAAAGATTTAGCAGCAAGGTAATAGATATACACAGTTGTTAAAGTTTAATATCCATCACACAGCATTCTCCTGTTCTATTAAGTTAGTGTTTAATGAAAAAGAGTGTTGTTCCTGCAGGAGACTTTTGGATTGGGGTTTCCAAAGTGTTTGACAACATGCAAGTGACCCAAGGTTCAGAGTCCCTCAAAGCAAAAAAAAAGTCAGGAAATTCAGAGCCTAAGGTGAAGTGAGGTCAAGTAAGAGGTGGCAGCAGAGCCCAAGGCACTCCTAAACTTCCCATCTGACATTTTTCATCTCAGCCTCCCTCTCAATCCACACAAACCCCCCAAAAAGAAAGATAAGTTGTCAATTCCCTGCTGGAATAAAACTTTCAAACCCCAGCCTAGCATTTTCTGGAATCCCCACACCCCACAGGGCAACCTCATCCAATTGGAGAAGACACGCACAAGGAGCTGAAGTTTGGAGCAAACTTCTCTAAATAATAACGGGAAAGGAATCAAAGGAGCCCTGCCACCCCCTCGCCCATGGTACCTGCCCCCAGAGCTGCCTCTCCTCCCCAGGATGGGGTCTGACCCCATGCTCAGCGCCAGTGATTTGGGAGGGTTGGGAAGACTGAGCTCCTTCCCATGTGAGAGATAAAACCGGAGATGAGAGACAGAAACCCGGCATCTGAAAGGGAAAAGATAAATGGCTTCTGAAGGGAAATAACCTGCTGGACTCCATAGGTTTGGCAGCACCCTGCCAAGTGCAGCGTCAGTCTTGAAAACTGCTGTAAGCTCAGCGATCGCAGGACAAAGCACGGGATTTGGAGAGTGAGGCCGAGGAGATGTCAAGGCCTCCTCCCAGAGGGAGCCCGTGGCCAGGACCATGTGTTTTTGGCCACCCTGGATGGCTCCCAGCTTGGGGAGGTGGGCTAGGAGAGAGACGGAGCAGGGAGAACAGCTTTCAGTGCAGGGAGCTGCTCCCTGCAGAAGGGCTGGCCCCGTCGCTGATTTACCGGGCAATAAAAGCAAAATCAAGGAAAATGCCTCAACTGCACCCCTGAGAGTGTCCAACCTCAGTTAGAGAGTCTGGGCAGACACCTCAGCTGCCTCTTAAAAGCTTGTCTTGTACACAATGCATCTGGTGTGACTGGGGAAGGGGTCCAGGGCTGGCTAGCTCTGTGATGGGAGCTGGAGCACGACACCCACAGCAAGGGGAGGAGGAAAAGTGCTGCTGCCTCCAAGCACCACAGAAAAAAGCAGCAGGAGGCAGCAGGATGAGGCCAGCAGCCATCCTGCAGCGGGCTGGAAACCCCAGTGCATGGAAGGAAAATCAATACACTCCATCATGGACCTTCTTGCATGGGGCACCACAGGGTGGGGTCTAGAACGCGACATCAGCAACTGCACATCTCTGCTTCAGAAACCTCCAGAGCCCTTGATGGCATCCCAAAGTGCCACTCCTGCAGCACAATGATGCTATGAACAGGCACACTCCTGCACAGGGAGATTCAGGACAAAAAGGTTGTACCCCAAGCCCTCTGTGCCACCCAGCAGGACGTTATCAGCCAGCTGCAACCTGAAACCACTGCAAAGGTGGCTCTTCCTACCAGCTGGGAAAAGAGTTAATACTGGGCTGGGTCTCAGAAGCAGGGAAACACCTTACAGCTCCCAGCCTGCTTCCCTACAGCCATCCCAGACAGTGGTTCCCACCTCGGGTTTCCCACCAGCTCACAGAGCAGCCGCTCCAGCCGTGTTTGGGTCACCGTCTGAGGCACCTCCTGCTTCCCCCCTGCCCACCAGGCTCCTCACTCTGCGGTACAGAGGAGATTCGATTTGTCTGACACAATTTCTCCTTGACAAATCTCTGCTGGCTGTGGCACAGCTTCCTGTCCTTTCTAGCTGACGGCAAATGATTTTGCTTGTTTGCTCCAGAGCTTTGCCAGGATGGAAGGTGAGCGATCTCCTACGATAGTTTCTCTCCCTTTTCTACAACCAACCACTCTATTTGACCTTCCCCAGTGGTCTGGAGCATTCCCTGCCCTCTGGGATGAGCATCAGCCATCCTGACATCATTCCAGCCACTTCCCCGCAGAGCCAAGCAGGAACAGCATCAGCCCAGGCAATTTACACCAGAACACCAGCAAGAGAGCAAAGCAAAGGCGGAGAGAAACCCCTCTCAAATAGTTTTGCAGTGGAGTTTACCCGAGCTGCAGCAGGCAACAAAGAAACGTCAAGAGCAATGAGACGAGGCAGGGGAGGCGTCGTAGCAGATAAAGGATTCTTCAGGTATGAGACAAAACCAGCTTTGGAAACCTCGCAGAAGTGAGTTTAAAGTCTCCAGAGGATATCAATTGAGAGTCTGTCACTTGGTGTCAGGATAACTTTCTGGACAGCTCTCGGAGCTTGTTAAGCTCTCGCTTGGGCTGCATTTGAGCTCTGGTGGCAGTGCTGTCTGCAGACACAAGCGCTGAAACCAGAGATGAAAAAGATCTGCTGAGTCCACACAGCTTTTCCATTATCCCTCCAACACCCTCCACCACGACCTGCAGCACCCCAGCAGCGATGGGCATGGGGAGCTCAGACAGTGCTGCTCCCCCAAGCAGGGGATGTCTCTAACCAGGGGCAACACTGTGAAATTGGGCTCCTCTCACCCCGAAATGAGGGCTGGGGTGTCCAGGAGGCGTTTGTGGGCGCAGGGTGGGAAATGCAGCATGAGATGCAGTGGCCTGTGTAAAGCAGGTGGTCAGAGCAGACAGTCGTAACACTGTCTCAGCATCACAATCTATGGCTCTGGATGGAAAATAGCTGCTTCCCCCACAGCAATCATTTCATCAAAAACCCTGCAAGACTCCTGCTGTTCCCACTAGCCCTGGATCCCTAACTTTAATTAAGTCCAAAGAGCCTTCCTGCAAGAACAAGGGAGGAGAGGGTGACTCAGACAGCGATGGGACCAGTCAGCGCAATTATCATACAGTTAAGAATATTAATTAAAAACAGCCCTCCCCCAGTTTAAAAAAAAAAAAAAGAGCCAAACTAATCAATTCTACTTAAAGGAATATATGGGGATAAGGAGCAGGAGCAGGGAGGGTGACGGAGACAGAGATGGGACGCGCTGTGAATGCTAACAGCTTCCCACCGTGGCCGCTGCCGCAGTCAGCCCCAGGCCTGGCTGCTTCCAACACTTACTCCGAGTCTCCTCGGAAATGGGCTCAGTCTTTCCTTCTACCTGCTGCCGCATCAGAGCAACTCCTGTGATCACACAAAGGACTTTAAATCTTGGCTTTAACTGCCTTGATTGAATTAAATGCAACACCACAGTAAAGCAGGCTCTTCATTTCAGGTACGAGCATGGAGCGCTGCTCTCCCGCTAACGGCACTCTCCCTCTCTCGGAAATGATGAGTTGCTCATGGGTTATGCTCTTTAAGAAAGGGAAAAAAAAAAGTCATCTGATAAAGTGGGTTATAAAACCGGTGGTGGTAATAAATGGAGAGCAAGGAGCCTGATGCAAAGCCTGCAGAGAAGGCAGAACCCGCTGTAGGGACACAATATCTGAACCAGGATTAATACATGGCCACAGGTGACAGCGCAGGTGCCACCCGCGACACAGGGGACAACGAGAGCAGAGGGAAGCTCACCCAAGCACCAGAGGGAGGGTGACAGGGGTGGATGATGAGTGACTGGCTCCCAAGCACTGAAGCTGAAGGGGGAGAGGTCCCTGGTAGGGACCTCCAGCTCAAGCACCAGCAATGAAGATGCTTCCACCACGGCGATGCAGCTGGGATAAAACCCAGCCAAGCTTTCCAGGCAGGATCAACCCATCGGGATGGCCAACCATGACCCGGCAGTGGTGCCCCCACTGCAACCACCGGGCACACATCAATGAGCAGCGTGAGGAAAAAGGTGTGACTCAATAGCACTGTGCCACAACAGCCTCTTGGCAGCAAGGCACCACACGGGACAGACCACGGGCACGGGGGGACGAGGCCAAGCAGGGACATGACGAGATGGGAACAGCCCTGCAGTGCCTCCTCATCCTCCAACACAGCTACAGTCCTGTGAGCAAGAGGTGCAGGAAAAGGCATCTCGTGTGCTTCGGTCCAGGCCAGGGAAGGGAAAGAGTTGTGGAACACTCAGCCTGCAGAGACACTGCAGGAAAGCACTCAGAGTGCAGAAAAACTGATGAGAGCACAGCTCTGGCACTCCCAGCTCCTGATCAAAATGCTCCAGGCCAGATCTGCTGCACCACCACGGACTCAGCACACAGGGTGGAGAGGAGCTCAGCTCCCTCCTCTCCTTCCATGCTCATCCTCTTTTCCTGGGACTCCCCTCTCAGTGAAACAGGGATAAGAGCAGCACGCTCCTGTGGCTCCCACAAGCCCCGACACAGAGCAGGATGTGTCACAAGAAGGTGCCCCAGGAGCATAAACCATTTCTCTTTATCAGCTTCTATTATTATCACATTAATGGAACCTTCACTGGCAGGATGGATGCTCAAGAACCCAGGAAGCACTCCTGGCTCTTTCCTGCCCCTCCATGGGAGCAGGGCACTCTGCCGACAAATCCCCAGGAGAATTACGGCCGGGTTTCGGGCGCAGACACGACTATCGGTTCCTTTTTATGAGCCTTCATTGTTATTACCACCTATTTCTTTTTACATTCCTGCCAAAATACCAAACATTAATCTCCCTCGCTCCCTGCAGGCAAAACATGGGTAATTGGATTTATATGGGTTAGAAATTTGTTAGATTTTTATATAAATATATATATATATACACACACACACACAGGGAAAAGAGGAAAAACAGAAGGTGAGGGGATGCATTATCCCATTGGGACTGGTCCTGGAACATTGGGACTGTCCTGAACTTTGGCTGAAGCCAAAGCCCCCCAGTTCTCTGTGCTGGGTGCTGGGCTTTAATTTAGGAGCTCATCCCACAACGCTGAACTTCACACCCTGGGAGTTACCAGTTGTGGATTTTTCTTTGGGGCTCCCTTTGCAATGCCCTGGTTTTCCCTTTACCCACTCCCTTCTTCCACCTGGCAATTTTCTTTCCCCACACCCAACTTTTCTTTCTTTTTTTCCACTTTCTCCCTCCTGGACTCCCATTCCTCTTCTCTCCAGCTCCAGCCTGGCGGCGATGCCACACACAAGGCTTGGCACACCAAGTGAAGAACAAGCGAGATGTGTGACATGTCCTCAAGTGTCCCCACTCTGAACCCACCAGCACTGGAGATGGCACGAAGTACCTCATCAGCATCAGCACAATTTGCTGATCTTTTACAGGATGAGAAAAAATATCTTAAATTTACAGCTTACACCACAACAGATGTTGTTCTCATTATCCTCCCCCTCCGCAGAGAAACAGACTTGGAGACCCATTTGTATCCCAAGGAACAAGTCCGTCAAGTGAGCATAGTCATGGAAACAACTCATTTTAAGCAAATCTTGGGAAATATTCATAGGAAAACAGAAATATAGAATGTGAGCATTTTGCACTGAAGAGCCGACCTTGAAGGGTTCTGTCAGGATAGACAAGACCTACATATCAAATCCAACCTGCAGTAAACAACCCATTACAGGCTAAAAATTGTTGACAGGGGCTGTGGGGAAATTATTTTTCTCATTAAAAAAAAAAAAAAAAGAAAAACCAGCACATCCTAACCCTCAAAGGCTGCTCACAAGGACAGAGGAAGAAGTGATAGTCACTGAATCAGATATTTCTTATGAACTGTCTGCTCGGCTGCAGTATCTAAAGATTATCACTTAAAACAATATGTCCAGCTGTTGTAAAAAGCATCTGTGGTTTAGGGCTGAGGAATGCAAGGAGGAGGCAAACTGTGAGAGCAGTCAAGGGAACAGAGAAACTCTTTGGAAAGCGGGAATGTGAAAGACAGCCACTGTGCCCCCGTTTTGTTTTGCAGCGTTAACACCTAATCCTGTTCCCGAAACAAAGCCCTGAGCTCCTGGAGGAGTGTGCGTGATCCAAGGGAAGGACAGCTATTACCAGGGAGTTTATTATCCTTGCAAAAAGATCTCTGTACTCTATAGCGCAAGGATTACCAACAGTTCAGTCTCATCCCCGGGAGGTAAATATCACCACTTGGAACTATTTCGGGTGAGTGGAGCTTAAACACTTAGCGTGAGGGGTGGGTTTTTTGCTAGACAAGAGGACCTTCCCAGGGCTGAATCCTGGCCCTGGGAGAGGTGACAGTGAGGGTCTCCTCCTCCCTCTGCAGAGCCCCACCAGCTCGCTGTGCTCTCCAAACCAGCATTTTCTGAAGCAAACCCCAGTGCTGTGGTTCCAGCCTGCGCCAGCAGGACTCTCCAGCTCTCTGACGCTGAGTCCAGCCCTCCACCCACACAAAACCTGCCTGGTGCTGGCTCAGCAGGAGCGGGGCTGGCACGGGCAGCAGCCAGAGCGTCGCTGGCTGAAGGTGAATTCCCCTGATCTCCTCAAAGCCAGGCTCGGATCTTCCCCTTGCACTGCAGGACTGTGCTCTTGGAGCGGGGACAGCCAGCGCTGGGGACAATGAACTGCAGGGACAGCCAACATCAGGGACAACCAACACCAGGGACAATGAACCACAGGGACAACAAATCACACACCAGCCTCAAGGACAGCCAGCACCAGGGACAATGAACCACAGGGAACACCAGCCACGGGGACAGCCACCATCAGGGACAACGAACCACAGGGACAATGAGCCACAGGGAACACCATCCTCAGGGACAACCAGACTCAGGGACAACAAACTGCAGGGAACAAGCCTCAGGGAGAACAAATATGAGGGACAATGAACCACAGGGAACACCAGCATCAGGGACAGCCAACATCAGGGAACATCAACCTCAGGGACAACCAGACTCAGGGACAACAAACTGCAGGGAACAAGCCTCAGGGAGAACAAATATGAGGGACAATGAACCACAGGGAACACCAGCATCAGGGACAACCAACCTCAGGGACATCAGCCTCAGGGACAACCAGACGCAGGGACAACCAACATCAGGGACAACAAACTGCGGGGAACACCAACCTCAGGGAGAACCAATATTAGGGACAATGAACCACAAGGAACACCAAGCTCAGGGACAACCACCCTCAGGGACAACCAACATCAGGGACGATCAGCCTCTCTCTGCACAACCCCAGCAGTGACCTCACACAGACCAGCCAGCCCTGACATGAGCTGGAGACCAAATTCATCCCGCAGTACAGGACACTAGGACTTGAATCCCCCTCCAACACATCCTTTCCTGATGCCACCAAGGACAATGGCGTGGCGGGGGCTGCGAGGTGGCTCCATCCCCACCACGGTGGGAAGGGGCACAGCCAGGGAGGTTGGGTAGCAGCTCCACAGGCTCAGCATCTGCATTTTGGCAGCATCATTGGTGCAGCGGGCTGGGGAGGAAGGAGCCCTCCTGCAGCCCTCTGACCTTTCTCCAACCACCCTTCCAGCGGCTGCAATATTACAGCGAAATTAGCGGGCACTGTAATTACAACTATCAGGAGCAGATAAGACAAGTTAAATACCAGCTACCTAGGGAGAAATTATTATGCCAGCCAGGAGGATCCAAATGCCAGAATCCGTGGCTGTAATTTCCCTGAGTCGCCAATTACAGCTCCGCCACGCAGCGAGCTCTACCTTGGAAACGGCAGGTATATATTTAGCTGCTCCAGAAAACTTTTTGGGGAGGAGAGGGGGGGAAGGAAGGGGCAGCCATGGAGCAAGTCCTCGCTAATCTGCTCTGCGCTAATCCCCACGCTTTTAGCATTTGCACACAAAGAGCAGTGACTCTCTTCCCGCTCCCCAGCAAGGATTTAACAGCAGAGACGCGGCTGCACTGACGCTTCTTTTCTCTGCCGGGTCCGTGGCTGCTGCTGCAGGGCGGCAGGTGAGTGTCACAACCCCCATTAACAGGTAGGTACACAGAATATCAGCGGTTTGACTGAAAAAGAGGCAAAAAAAGTGATTTCCTGACTTCCCAGACCTATGCCTGGAGACTGTGGTCCTGCCACCTGCTCCTGCTGGTTGTATTTTACTGAGGTCTCGTTGTGTGCTGGAAAAGAGACTGCGGTAGGTTATTACACCAAAAGAAAAAAAAGAAGAATCAAAGCAGCATTGTCAGAAATAATTAAAACCATAATTGCAAAAATAAATGGAAGAACAGCATCTCATGATGTTTTATTCGGGCTTTTTATTTTTAATTGGAATTGTTCTCACACTCGCTAATTGACAGAATACAGCCAGGCACGGAGCCTTGGATGCGAATGAGCAAAGCTATCCTTACTTCTTGGTCTCCTTCATGGACAGGCAATGGGAGAGGCCACGGGTTCACCAAAAGCAGACAGCCCAGGGGATCTGACTTGAAAATTTTCCCTTAAAGAGATAAAGCATCTCTGTATTATTTAGTTTGGAAAACAGCCAATTTATACCTGCCTTAGCACCACCTGTGAGCACTCATTCCTCTAATCATCACTGCCAAGCCACTGTAGGTGGGTCATTTTACAGATGGGGAAACTGAGGCCGAGAGCAACAGAAGGGCTTTTCAAGTCCAGGTGTCCCTACGGCGACAGCCATGGAGAAAACTCAGCACACCCCATCTCCCAACTATTCCCTCCAACCACTGAAACGCACTCTCTCCCTTAAAAAAAAAAACAACAACAATTCTTAAAGACAGATAAAACTATAAAGCCTTGAAATTTTGAGCAGCTGGTGGTTTATGTCTTTATGAACTGTACCGATGCTGTTTTAAAGGTCGGTTTGCCGGCGGCACAGCGGGATGATCCCATTTCCATCCCCATTTCAACACCGTGGGAATATTTGCCACAGTTTCCCCTCTGGCTCAGGCACCAGCAATGGAGAGGCTTCCACCACTGTGATGCAGCTGGGATAAAACCCAGCCAAGGTTTCCAACCCATCAGGATGGCCAACCATGACCTGCCAGCGACATCCCTACAGCAAACCCAGGGTGCACACCCAACGAGCAGCGTGTGGAGAAAGCCGAGACTCAACGGCACTCTTCCCAAAAGAAGGAACTTAATCCCTGTTTCCACATCAAATTCCAGCAGGGAGATTAAAAAGTGACCATCTTCAACCTCGCTGCTCGTTACCAGTGTGCTCCTGGTTCCATTTCATGTCCCAGACTGGTGGGTAACACGAGTTACTGCTGCCACCTCAGCACCCGAGTTTTGTGTTCCTGAGTCAGGAAAGAGGCAGTTTGGTTTTATTTTTAACACTACAAAGAGAATTTCCATACTGCCTTGAGTTCCCCGGAGAGGAGAGGTGCCTGAGTGTTATGGGAATTGTTTGTTCTTACAATAAAAAGGAGTGAATTACCAACAATCTCTGCTTAAAAGGGAAATTATTTGTTGCTGATCTATCTAAGATGACCTGCAAGTTGCCTGTAGATGGAGCCTGAGTTTCTGCAAGGATTATGCTGAGCTTCCCTCGGAAAAAGGGTGGAGAGCTGGAAATGGAAGCGCCCAAAATCCAATACAGGAAACCCACAAGCAGCCTGAAAAGCCTCATGTTTCCTCCACCGCTTTCATGCAGGTCTGCTTTCTCTCCCAGCTCCTTTCTGCAATGCAAGGGATGGTTAAAGAGCTGATCTTGGAAAGCAAAGAGCTTCCACCAACGCTGCAGGAGCCAGGAAGGTGTGCAGGCTCAGCCCATCTCACAACCAGGATGAGGGAGAGGACCTGGCCACTCCAGACCTTGCAGGACTGGGGCTAATTCTGCAAGAGGTACACACTGGAATAACAGTTCTCAGTTTTTCCAAGCCCAGCTCCCTGGTTTGAACCCCAAGAAAAGTGTCACTTGCAGGGAGGAAAGCAGAGGACACCACCACCTCCTCCTGTGGGTGACAGGAGAAAACACCATTTAGCAATAACAGCACCCACTGGGAAAGACTTCCCGGGGCACTTTTCCCTGCCTGGCTCTCCATAGGAAATCAAAGCCTACAAATAAACATCAGCCCCATCCTCAAGATGCTCCACTTTTGGGCTCCTGCCTTCAACTCACCACTGATGCCACCTCTTTGGCTGGCTGTGTGCAATTCCCTGCCCACCTCCAGATCCCAAGGGAAGATGGAAAACTGCTTGCCACCCAGAGGCTGCAGAGGGGCAGCAGCAGGGAAACAGAGAAAGGAGAGAAGAGAAGGACCACTGGGAAAGAGGAATGCAAGAAAAGATGGGGCAGACTGGGAGCAAATGAGAGCTGGAAGCAGAATCCTGCCTGTAGCAGGTGAAAGCTGGACTTGAGAAGGAGAAGGGAGGGGAAAAAAGCATGGAAAAGATGCACTGGAGAGCCTGGGCAGGAGCAGATGCCAAGGGGGAAAATGGGTAAAACCAGGTGTTTTTGGGGCAGGAGCTTCCTCTAAGTGTCAGCACTTGGGGGATGCAGAGTTTCTTATGGGAAGGCTAAAAGCTCCTACCACCCCGGGGCTGCTTCACAAACATCCCTTCCTGCAAACAGCACAGAAAAGAGGCCAAAAGCTAAAAAATATATTTAAAAAAAAAAAAAAGGTAGATCCAAGTCAGCCCTCTGCTGGCAGCAGGCTCGGTTGGATTTGCAGGGGCTCCCCAGGGAGCAGGCACAGACACCCATCCTGCTCTGACCTCCACAAGCATCACCTCTGACAGCCCCAAAGCCACAGTTCACCACGGAGACAAATTCCAACAGCGAGGAAAAGAGCACCAGGGCCAAAGGCACCTCTCTGGGGCATTGTCCTTCTTTAAACTGCCTTGCTCACACAGCCTAGGTTAATCATCATTGCAGTTCAATTAGGAAGAGCACCAGGAGACAGAGCCCTCTACTCTCCAGCTGTGCCACAGCCCCCAGGTTCAGGGGGCGATGACAAATGTGTCCCAGCAGCTCCCTGGCAGGGATGGAGGAACAGGGATGCGCCCGGCGCGGGTAACATCCCAAAGTCTGGCAGTGGCTGTGGCAGAAGAGGGCAGACAGGCAACCACTGCTTCCCTCAGCAGCACGGAACCCACAGAGCCTCCAACCAGAGCCTGATCCCCACCAGCACCGAACATTTCCCCCTCCAAAGCCCACCTCAGGCACTGCAAACCTGCCCGACCACCCAGGTGAGCACGGCACCCTCTGCTCAAAGCAGCTACTCATCCCTGCACCAGCTCGGTGCTCAGGGAGAGCGTGACAGGCTCTGCTTGTGCCATCCCCATGCCTGGCTTTGGGAAGAGAGAGAGCTGCTCTCTGCTGCAGCCCTGCTCCTCCAGGGCTGAGCGAGGAGCAGCCAGCCTCGGGTGGGGGGCACACGCTGCTCGCTGGCGCAGAGAAAGCACACAAACTCACTCCTCGGGGCTCTCTTGCTCCATTGCTCACGTCCCACCATCCCCGTGCTCCATCCCCGAGTCCCACGGCTCCCCGATTAACCAGCTCCAGTCCTGCTGGGGCTGCCTGAAGCACGCACAGCACGACCCAAAGCCCCAGCCACGCACTGCCTCCCCATTGCCCTCCAAAAAAAAAAACTCTGGGCTGGTCTCTGCTCGCCTGGCCCTGCTGCTGCGATGCCTGTGGAGAGCTGCTGTGCTGCCTGGGCAAGGCACAGCGTACACCTGTAACTCATTCAGGGCATGAAAGGCACGCTCGGCGGTGTTGTGCGGCACAGGAGTGACCCATCTGCATATCAGCCGCCTGTGTTTCTCCTACAGCAAACAATGTAAGGGAAAGCATCCATCAGAATTCATAAGATGCACCCCTGGAGTAAAAGATTGATTTGATATTAACGGGTTCGTGCGGAGACTATAAAGCGATCGAGGCAAAAACACTGACACCTCGGAGGCATCGCAGCCCTGGAGAGCCTCTGGCAGTGCAGGCTGGCACCGGTGCCAGGAGCTCGGACCCCCCTTCCCTCCTCTCCCACGCAGGCACAACTTTGGGAGTGTCAGGCAGCGCTAACTCACCGTCTGCCACCTAAACCCCTGTGCTGGCTCCTCGTCTGGCACCCGCAGCCCTCCCAGGGGGTTGCCAGCCCCGTGCTGCAGCCCGAAAAGCACCGGCGCATCATCCGTCCCTCCAAAACCCCTCCGTCGGGGTGACCCCACCGCGACAGGGACGAGCTGCCACCCGGAGTGTCCCCTGCCACGATGGGGACAAGCCCCTGGGACACACGCAAAGTCTCCAGTTGGTGCCAGGACCCTCCAGCAGCCCCGCTGGGCACAGAGCATCCACCAAAAGCCGCAACCACGACCCCCCGAGCCCCCCGAGGCCCGAGTCCAGCTGCTCCTACCTGAGCGTGGCGCTCTCCCCTTGCCGCACTGTCACGTTGTCCATGGCTTTGGGGAAGGTGGCATCTCCGCTGCGCACGGGCACTCCTGCGGGCACAAGGAAGAGCAGCCTGAGACAGAGGACGACCAGGCACCTCCAGGGCAGGGCCAAGCACCCACCGACCCCCATCCTGGGCAGCGGGGACTTTTCCAACAGGCAAAAAACACACCCGACAAGGCGAAAAGGGGGAAGGGGCGGGTGGAGAGGAGGGATGGGGGGGAGCAAAACCACCGGGGCGAGCGCTGCGGAGCTCCACGGAGATCAGGAGAGCCCCCGGCAAGGCTGGCTGCGAGCGCTGAGCCTGCCGAGCGGCATCGGAGGGAGTCCCGCTGTCCTCGGGCGAGGGAGGAGGACGGGAGGGCCGGGGGGAGGAGGAGGAAGAGGAGGAGAGAAGGTGCGGAGCACGAGATGAAGGTCACAGATGTGTGGCTGCTGGAGACGCTACTTTCAGCTGCAGCTGGGCAGGCGCTGCGGAGATCTGGCATCAAAAGTTTATAACCCACGGAGGAAACGTGAGTGTCTGTGAAAGGAAGGGGAGGGCGGCATCGGCACCGGGGTGGGCACAGCGGGCCGGGGCTGAGCTGTTCGCCGGCTCTCACGCTTTTGTTTAAATCATAGGGGGAAAGGATAATTTTTTAAAAAATACAAAAAAAATATATATTTAAAAAGAAAGCTCCCCAAAATCCCGGTTCTGTCGCAAGATCGAAACTTCCCCGCGGAGCTGCAGGCGATGTCCCCGATGCTCCTCGGCTCTGCCCAGAGGGTCCCGGAGCCCCGCGGGGCCGGCGGCTGCTCCGGCTGCGGTTCAGGAGCGCGGCGGGGCGGGGGGAGCCCGGGGGGGCGGCGGCGGCAGCACCCCGGCCCCGGCCGGCAGCATCCCCGGGGTTGTCATGGCAGCGGCTCCAGCGCTGCCCGGCGCTCGGCTCCCGCACGGCCCGAGCCCCGCACACGGCGGCGGGCGGGCGGCAGCGGGGCGGGATGCGCAGGAGGACACGCACATTAACCCCCGCCGCGCCGCGCTCTGCGGGGGGACCGGGGCTGTCACCAGCCGAGGGACCCCCCAAGCCCCGAACCGCCTCAGCACAGGGCTCTTTTCTCTCACCACGTACCCCTGTGCTCGCCATATGACCCCCCAAGAGCAGCAGGCTGCCCACACCCTCGCCCGCCCCAGCATCTTTGTCTATATATCCACCTGTTGATGCATCTCCCTGGGGGGCACTGGGACCACTTTTCTCGCCCTGTGAGAAACAGGGTCCTGTCCCCACGCCTTGCCCCATAGGATGGTGCAAGGGAAGTCCAGAGCTTCTCCCTGTGCTGTCCCTGCTCCCTGACACTGAGATCCTTGGATTGCAAAGTCCAAGGGCTTTCCACCCCACCACTCACAACAGAGCAGGATCAGACATCAACAATAAATTTCAACAAATTTCCTCCTTTGGAGACACCCACAGACCACCATTCATCTCCTCAAGGAGCAGCTGATGGCACCAAGAGCTTGGTGAGCATCCAGACACACCTGTGTGTGCCCATGAAGAAATCCAACCCCACACTGCCAGTGTTCCTCACACAGTTCCTCAAGCCCGAGCCAGGCTGGACCTTGGCTGGGTGCTTTCCTCCAAAGGGCATCTGCCTGATGTAGCGCAGGGAACCTGCCCATTGCAGGGTCTAGAGGAGGAAAATAGCCACCAGCAAAGGAGTTTTAGCTAATTCAGGACCCCACCCTCATCCAGAGACCCAAACACAGCTGTTAGAACTGATAAAGAGGTTTTGCAAGGGGTTTTCAGTGATCCCAAGCCCAATTTTCAGCAGAGCACGTACATGGCAGTGGGACGCAGTGACCCTAAACACCACTAGCCATGGGCTAACACTGCAGAGGTGTTGGCTCCCGGCACCAGCTCCAGCACCCGAGGGATGCTCACTGCAGCAGTGGAGGGTAAATAGGACAGCCTGGGAGCCCAGGGAAGCAGGGAGAAGAGCAGGGCTGAGCTTTCCATCAGAAAGCTCCTCAGCTGCTGGAAAGTTGGCTTAACCCCGAACGGGCAGGTTGGCTGCTTCCATGCCAGGGATCCTTGGGGGAAGGATGGGAGAGGAAGGACATTCCGTCTCCTTCCTGATCTGCTCCCACTCCGGCGCAGAAGAACTGTGTCTGCTGGAAGGGAGGGAGCAGCCGGAGCGGGCATAAACCCATGGCAGCACCCACGGGCACTGCTGAGCCTCACCCAGCAGCAGGATTAGCTCCGGGGGACAAGGATGCTGCAGGGACCACAGGCTCTCCTGGGTAAAATGGTGTTTACCCCTTGGGATAGAAGCTGTAGACGTAGAGTGCATGTAGCACAAAGCCTGCCAGAGCCAGAGCAAGCCAGGAGAGGGAAGATTTATAGGGGAAAAAAAGCCTGTCTGCCTCACAAAGAGACTCCGAGGAGGCTGGAGAGCCATGGATCCATGAGCGGATGCAAAGGCAGGGAATAAATGGACAGAGAGAGAACTAAACTGGCTGCTACAGACAGGTAAGAGGATATGGGGCACCAGGGAGGGGAGAGAGAGGGCTGGAAAATTAATGTGATCCATATTTATGTGACTGGGTATGGACCCAACAGTCTGAATGTCTGTGCAGGAGACTGCAGGAGACACGGCTCAATCACACTCATCCCAGAGGCCACTTTGGGCAGCCAGAGCAGCCTCTCCTGGACCACCCCTTCACAAATGTGTCCCAGTCCCACTGCTGGGGTTAACGGCACCTCCCCAGTACTGCCATCAAATAAAGGAAGCGAGATGGGACATGGGGGAGAAAAGGGCAAGGGGAAAAAGAACTTGAAATCCAGGAGGCTGCAAAATCTGCATGAAACACAAAGTCAGCAGACACAGCAGCAGAGGCACTTCTGCACCGAGACAGTTGCAGACCTGAGGTTGTACAGGGTGGCTTCAGTTCAGGTCCATGTCTAAAAATATCGCCTCGCTGAGAGGGACTCAAGGCTGGCACAGGCCCTGGGGGCACCAGGCATATGGCAGTGGCGGATCCTGCTCCTCACGGTGACGTTAACAAGCCCTGACCTTCTCTCATCATCCCAGAGGCTCGGGAAGAAACTGAGCCGGCAAGGACGAGTCCCTGCACCTCCCCAGCTCTCGCCTCCCAGCCGATTGTCAATCTCAGCTTTTATTAGTGGTGCGGTCTGGCCTCCCTCTCCCTCCAAGATTTCTCCCTCGTTGCTCTAATCAGGAGCTTGCAAATGTCAGGAGTACAGGCCTGGAAGTAATTAGTGAGGGACCAGAGCCTGGGGGCTGTGAGGGGCTCAGCCACAGCACTGCTCCAGCACCACACTGGGAAGCAGCTGCAGCCACTGGGTACAGATGGCCACCATGGGGTCACTCCCCAGCCTCATTCCTGCTCTCAGATTATTTCCCCTTTCTCCACAGAGCTCAGGGCACACGGAAATGCTCACTGTGCTGCAGGGAGTGAGCCCAGCTCCCTTGGGATCAGTGTAGTGAGGGATGGAGTGACTGCAGTGCCGCTGGGACACTGTGCACTTGGCCAGCAAGTGCCACCTCCTCCTCACAAGAGCCCTCTGGGACACTGCCTCTTCCAAAAGGGATCCAAGGAGCATTCCTAACTCCATTTAAACCCGCCTGGGTAGGGGAATGCTAGAAAGCATGGACACAGCTGCACCAGTGAGATGTGCTTCACCCCAGGACAGTGAGCACAACAAACCATGTCCTTGTCACAGCCCTTAACAGGCAAAGAAAATATAAATCTTAAGGCAAAGATAATGGGAAAGGGCATTTTTTTTCTATTTTTTTCCTTTTCCCTGAGATAAATGTCAGCCTTTTCACAACCAAAGGGGTTAATGCTGCGCCCAGGAAAGCAAAAACCTGGCAGAGCTGTAGGGAAGAGCAGTCCTTGGGGGCCCTGGGCTTGTTTAATCAAAGAGTAATCCTTGCTCCCAGGGATCTGCCCTCCAGCACCAGCGGAAGTTCTCCAGATCTCCCTCTGGAAACCCCAGATGAGCTTTTTCAGTGACAACAGCTCCTCTCTGGTGCCTGGCTGGCAGACAGCTGCTGGCACTTTTGGTCAAAAACTGGGTTCTTCTAGAGCATTTCTCTCCTGAGGCATGGGAAATTTCTAATCCTGAGCATCTTGGCCACCCTACCTGGCCAAGACATCTGCGACACCTCCGTGGTGGATGTGGAGCTGTGTCTCGGTATCCTGCACCCTCCAGATGGTGTCTGGGCTCGGGGCTATAAGATTTTTAACTAATTTCTTTCCACACTATTATCCCCTCCTCCCTTTTCTCCCACCTCCTCTTTCTCTCCCTCCTTCTCTCCATCTGTCCCTATCCCTTTTCTTCTCCACCTTTCTCTTGCACACTTGCAGCTGCTAATTTTTCCCTGGCATATTTGGCAATCCATCCCGACACCTCTTCCCCCACACCCTGCCACCCCGCTTCGTGCTCTTCCCATTTGCTGCCGAATATTCTCATTTTTTCACCCAAAAGAGACGGCACGAGCACGGGCGGGAGGAACACACAAACACCCCCCATGTGAAACAGCACAGCAGGGAGAATCACATTTCACTGTCCTGGGATAAAGCTGAGCATCCACCGCTTTGGGGGAGTGGGGAACTGATGCCTTAAGGATTTTTAGCTTCTATTTTTCATGTATCTGTAGTTTTGGTGTGTAGCTCCAGGCTCCATATAAAGTGCTAAAAACCTCTGTTTCCAGCATTTTAGACAAAACAATTCCTCTCAGTTGGAAGATCAAAGGGCACTTTGGTGCCTCAGAGCCCCAAAATATGGAACCAACAGTGAATTGGGGGAGCAAGCTTGGGGTGGTTGACATCATCACCTGAAGGTGTGATTGGAGAATTAAGGCCCAATATGTTAATGGACAGAATTTATAAAATGTGAAGGCCTTGTGACTCACTGTCCATTTTCGGTGTAGCCTCTCGAGTAGGCTCTGTCTGCCCTAAGTGTACCAAAAGGCCTTTAATAAATTAATCTGCTTTTTATTCTCCTACCTTTGTCTAGCCTTCTGTTATAGGCATCAGAACAGGAAACCATCACACCTTTCCCAGGTGGAAAGTCTTAGGAATGGGATTCACAGCTGCACTGACCACTGCCAGGCCACAGGCACACACACAACTCCCCCTCTGTCACCTCAGCCTCTCCCCAGCAGAATTTATTTATCCCACTTAATTTTTCCAGTTGTTTTATCTTGTTTTATCTTCACACTAAATCAGGCTCTCTCCGCAAACGGAACTTTTATTTTCCGTGCTGTTACATTTAATGCGTTTTATCGCATGAATTTAGCAAAAGGAGAAAAAAAAAAACCTGCCGAGGTAATTGTGGAAAAAAAAATTGCGAGTTGTTCTTCACATTGATTATGGTGCTTGAGCTCACCTGGGCAGAAAATCCAGACTGGAGGCTCAAGCTCCTCACTTACACCTGGCTCAGGACTGGTTTAGCAGTCAATGCCCAGGCAGCCCCTCCAAGACCACCCTCATGCCCTAAATGCACACACAAATCCTTCCCTCTGCCATAAAATCCCCCAGGACCCCTCAAACCCAGCCTGGAGTCAGGATGGCAGCGTGGTGAGGCAGGCCGTGGTTCAGCAGGACCCACAGCGTGGGGATCCCTGGGGATTTTAATGGGATTACTCCACACTTAATGCTCAGCCGCAATCCCTGGCTGAACCCCGGCATATGGCATGTTTAAAGCCTGTGTAGACCTGACAAGTGAAATCCAAATCGGAGGAAGCTCTGCAGACACCCACCTGGAGCAGTTAAAGCAGCCTCCTCCTTACACCAAATATTAAAGGAATAAAAAACACCAGTTCTGAGAAAAGCTCGGAGGGGCTGGGACACCCAGGGGCAGCAGAACCATCACAACATCACCCTAAAAGCTTGAAAAACACAGATTTCATTTTCCTGCAGCGTTTCTGACAAGCATCCAGGATGGTCTAGGGTTTTTAAATCTTTTTTCTAAGGAAAGCAAAATGTTAAGATTTTCTCCACCATGCCAAGATTTTTTTTTTTTTGCTGCCATTTCTGATGGTATTTCATGCATTTGGGCAAATTTTCAATTCCTGTGCAGTCCCTTTCCCTGAAAACCCAACTCTGGAGGGAAGGGATGGGGAGGGCCATTACAGACATGTGACATTTTGCTTCACTGCCAAAGCATTTCCATATCAAAACACCCCAAAGTTCAGCCTGCTCCACCAAGGACATCGGCTTGGAAAAAAACAAAATCAAACCAAACAGCACAACAAAAACCCCACTGCAGTGCACCATCCCTGCCAAAGAGATGCTTCCTGAGCCCAGTCCCAAATTTCCCACACCCCTGGGAGTGGCAGAACAAGGGGGAATGGCTTCAACCTGACAGAGGCTGGGTTTAAGATGGGTATTAGGAAGAAATTCTTCACTGTGAGGGTGAGAGGCCTTTTCCAGAGCAGATGTGGGTGCCCCATCTCAATAAAGGACCTTAAAGAGCATCCGGTGCCACCCCCTGCCATGGGCAGGGACACCTCCCACTGTCCCAGGCTGCTCCAAGCCCTGTCCTGGCCTTGGACACTGCCAGGGATCCAGGGGCAGCCACAGCTTCTTGGGTCTACCTGCATTTTACAGCTTTTTTCCATCATTAGTACCTAATGACCTCTCCCTGGGACGAGGTGTGGATGCCCAATCCCGTTCCAAAATTTGTCCAGGAGTAGGAGAAACACCAGAAAAGGGGATCTGGACCACAGATGCTGAGCCTGGCCATGCAATGTGCATCTGAGTCTTCCCAGCCATTACTGATTGGAAATGGAAAACAGGATCTGGGATAAACTCCTGCATCTCCCAGGGTCCCACCCTGGCCACAGACAAGGCACAGAGGGTGTTGGAACCCTCAGCTTCCCCCACCCGCCAAGTGCAGCAGGAATGTCTCTTCCCTCTCCTGGGAACATTACAAGGCTCATTTCATAGAGGCTGGCAAAGTGTTTTGTGAGCTCTGCACTGAACTAATAAAAGAACAAATAAATAGATATCACATCGCCCTGTTTATCCTGTTTCTAAACACGAAGCCATCGCGTAGCCTCGGGGCTTATTTACAAAATACAGAGATGCAGGAATGATCAGAGAGCAGCTGTGCCACCTACACTCTGTGCTGAAGAGGGAAACACCATGCTCTGGGCTGTCCTGGGAGGCTCTGAGACAGCATCCCCAGCACAGGTGAGAGGAAGAAAAATCCTCTCTCCCCATCCTCCTTGGTGTGTGATGCTCTTTTTCACACCTGGATGGCACAAGAGTCTCTGATCACGGAGGTGGCTGGACTGGCACCACCAACTCCCGCGGTCAGGGGCAGCAGGACCAGGGGTCCCTGCAGCAAATCCATCCTCTGTGATGCACATGTGAGGGACTGGACATCCTGGAGCCCCACTCAGACCCAGGGCAGCAGGGTTTGCCTGCCCAAACCAAACCTCGGAGCTGCTTTGATATCAGCAGGACAGCCAAACCAGCAAGATTTCAAGAGGGAGGGAAAAAAAACCCCATACCTGACTAATTCCACAGAGATAAATGGGGGCTTGAAACCTTGTATTCCCCTGCAAGCAATGGCTTGTGCCCTGCAGCACGAGGGTTGAAGTGCTGCACTTGTGCTCTCCCTGCCCACTCTCATCCTCTCCAACAGGGTCCTCTCAGCTTGGGCAAGACAATCCCAAAGGTCCCCGCGGCTCTCACCACCACCCTGGGCAGCTCTCTGCCTTGACACACCCATTTTCAATGCTGCCCAGAGAAGCTGCGGCTGCCCCTGGATCCCTGGAAGGGTTCCGAGCCAGACTGGATGGGGCTTGGAGCACGCTGGGATACAGGAGGTGTCCCTGCCCAGGCCAGGGGGTGAGACTATATTATCTCTAAGATCTCTCCAGACCCAAACCATTCTGGGATTTTCACACCTAGACACACACTGGGTCTCCCAAATCAGCCAACACAAACCAGCCTCCAGAACATCTCACTGCTGGGGCAGCTCGTGGGAGCTCTCAGATCCTGCCTGTGCTGCTGCAGGAAGGGGCAGAGGCAGGAGGAGCAGAGGGCTGGGAGCAGAAGGGAGCTGGGTGGGATCTCAGCAGAGCTGGGGAGGAAATCACCCTGTTCCCACTCCTCACCCCTCCACACTCTCATCTCCAGGCACTGCCGGGCAGGTTTGGCAGTCGTGTTAAGCAGGTAAAGGTCTGAACACTTGTTCTCAGCCTGTCTGAACTACCCAGGCTACTTGTGCTGCAGGTCCCAGGAGAAATAAAAATTCTCAGTATTTTCAGTCTTCCCCTCTGTGGCCGGTGCAGGTGATGTTTTTCACCTTTGAAATTCCTGCTTCTAAGGGCTGAAGTGAGGGGGAGAAAACCATTAGGTGAGGGAAGGCTCTCGGTTCCTGCAGGCTTTGGAAAACTTCCCTGGGAGTTTGATGGGAGCTGTGGGTAAAAATGCTGGTGCAGGTCTCTGCTCTCAGAGCCAGCAGATCTGCTCCCTGCATGTCTCACTGCTGATTTATTCCCAATGGTACCAGGCACAATGAGATAAATATGCAAGTGGCACAGCCGGGGTGTGGATGGGAACATCTCCATCTTCCTAGGTCAGTTTTAATTCATCTGTTTCAGTCAGCCTGGTCTCAGCCATTCACTTCTGCCTCCAACCCAATTCTCTTCAAAGCCCGGCTCTGCCTGGTTGCCGGGATTAAAATCTAGGTTTGCAGCAAACAAAACTAAGCGTGTTTTATGAGCAAGAGTAACCTTGGGGGAGGGTTTGACTGCGGTTTCAAAGGCTGAGCAAGGTTTCTGTACACAGCTCTGAGTGAGTTCTGCTTGCTGTCAGCAATCCCTGCTATCTCCAGGCTGCTGACAAGCCGACAATCTCCGATACCGCAGGAAGGAAACAACCTGCAAGCTGCAAAGCCACTAGCCCATTTTGCAGAGAGAATGGCAAGGTAGGGAAAGACAAAGGAACCCAAATACCTCTGGGGAAATGAGAGACCTGCCCACCTCTATCCTGGAAGCCCAGGGTCCCTCCAGAGCCCTATTCCCCATGGAGACATGGCTTGGAGCAGCCTGGGCTGTCACCAGGAGCTGCTGCTCCACCAACAAACAGCCCCGAGGCTCATTCTTCCTTAAAACCCCTCGGGACTGGTTTAGCAGTCAATGCCCAGGCAGCCCCTCCAAGACCACCCTCATGCCCTAAATGCACACACAAATCCTTCCCTCTGCCATAAAATCCCCCAGGACCCCTCAAACCCAGCCTGGAGTCAGGATGGCAGCGTGGTGAGGCAGGCCGTGGTTCAGCAGGACCCACAGCGTGGGGATCCCTGGGGATTTTAATGGGATTACTCCACACTTAATGCTCAGCTGCAATCCCCAATTCCAACAAGGACACAGTGCTTCAAAACCACGACTGTTCCCAAAACAGCTGACGCCGGGTCCAAACTGATCCTCCCAGGCTGGACAAGGTGGTGCAGGACACCAGGGTGATCCTGGCCTGGGCTGCTCACCCCCAGAGAAGAACATGAGCGAGCAGGACGAGCCACAGAGCTCCGTCCCTGCATCTCCTCCCGCTCCTCCTTATTAAAGCTGGCATTTGTCATGTTAAGCAGCTGTTCCGACATAAAGCAAAACCGTCAAGAAAAATATGAGTGTTGCAGATGGGCGGCATTTTCTCCCTAACTGCTTTATTTTTATTTATTTGCGGGTTTGTTGTGGGTTTTTTTTTCCTTCCCATCTCCTTCACCCTTTACAGCCACCCCTGCTATTGCAGCTGGCTCTGCGAGCCACCATCCTGATAAGCAGCCGCTCGCTCGCTTCTTCTTGTCCTCGCAGGCTCTTCTATTCATTGCTGTTTCTCTGTCGCTACAAATTGGCACTTCTAAAGAGATTTCCAGGCCAAGTATTAACCCCCTCCGGAGCCCAGGCACATAAACACACACGTTATTTGTCAAACGTGAGGAAGGCAGTCGAGCTGCAGGGAAATTTAAGTGACTTGTCTGAAAGAGCAGCGAGGAGCGAAAGCGGAGGAGCCAAGACAGACGTTTCTTACTGCCACAGGACCTGCTGCCTTCCTTCCAGCCCTGTCTGCAGCCAAACCCCTGAAATCCTCCGTCTGCCCCATAAATCAGCAAACTCAGCTCCCTTTCCGAGCTAGAAACAGGACCCAGGAGTCCTGACATCACACAGCACAAAATCAGGTTTCCTCTCATTGCAAATTCCGGTCGAAACTCCTTTTAGAGAAAAGTTTTATAGAGGTTTTTATTTATTGTCAACTCCTGGATGATAAAATGAGGCAGCTACAAGCCCTATTTATTTTCCCACCCTCGCAGGAAACGGAGGGGCTGAGATGTGAAACAAATCCAGGGCTCCAGCACTGACCCTGGGCTCGTGCTGGTTCGCAGAGCGCTGGGTGATTATTTTATAATAGCTGATAGCATCTGTGATTTAATGCAGCTGTTAGAAATTAGCAAGGACTCCATCGAAAGCGTCCCAGTCACTCACGATAACAGGCTAATAAATCATTCCCCCAGTGCTCCGTGGCATTTATGGTTCTATTTTAGAGATGCAAAGCATAGATCCGGCTGCTCTCCTGGATTTATTTTTATTTATACTTTTAATAATGCAATTAAATAAATAAATTTAGGATGTTGTGACTCTGTTGCCAAAAATGGCACCGATGAGAACTTCCCCTGCATGACTTCCCTTCGTTATTTTCTCCCCACTAGCCAATTAAAGGGAAAACAAATGGCTCCAAAGCTGCTCCAAGATATTGTTTCCAATGCACGGGGTGAAAAATCTCACACCATGGAAATCCAGGGGAGGAAAAGGAAGAGCTGGGGTGGCTGCCACTCTCCATGTAAACTTCCTCCCATCACACCTCAATCTTGAGCATCTAGAGGCTACATTTCATGGATCCACACAGGGCTGCTGCCCAGTCTTCAATCAGCCAGCAAACCCAGCTTTATTAATTCCTGATGGGGGGATAATTTGGAGCATTCCTCATGCTCCTAAGCAAGCAGGAAAACAGTAGATTCCCTGTATCTCCCTACTGTGGCTGCAATCTGGGTGCTTAAAGACCTTCCCGGGGATGGGATGCCTGATCCCAGAGCAGGAGGAGGCTGTCCCACGCTGGCCAGCCTGGCACACGAGCCCCATCAGGGTGGAGAACACCCTGCCCTGCCTGCATCCTTCCAGTCACACCCAAAGGAATTGCCTTTGCAGCCTGGGCTGGTGTGTCTGGTTCAGCGACGCTGCTTCCCACAGAACGGCCAGGGGAGGTGGGAGCTCCAAACCCTTCCTTCTGCCCTTGCCTGAAAACGCTTTGGGACACCCCTGTGACCCAAACGGCTCCATGAACTTCACAAGGGGTGCACAGAGGAGCAACACACCCCCCACTCTGCCCACCACCCCCCCGGGGTCCTGCCTCTGCCGTGTCACACTCGTTTTTCCACCTGCCAGCAGCCAACACACGCCAGCCTTCAAATGTCTCACGGGTGAGGCTGGAGAGGAGAGGAGCCAAGTCGGGTCTTTAGAACTGGGAATTCAAATTCAGAACTGGGAGGACAACCCTGCTGTTCCCCAGCCCTGCATGCCAGGGAGAGGTCAGGATGCATCTCTCCTGCTCTTCCCCCTGTATGAACTCCCTGAATGCAGCATGTCCCCAAAAACCAACTCACCATCCATGGGCAGCTTTGGGGTCACAGCTCCTTTCAAAGGCTTGTCTGACAGGTTTCACCAGCCTGGCTTTGTTCAGCCACTTGAGAGCGAGAGAGGGAAAACCTTGGGAGCAGAATTGGGAAGTGCCTTCAGTGACTCCCAAGGGAGGCTCATGTTGGCTCACATTTTGAGCTTTTGTGGAGGGGATTTTTTTCAAAGTCCTTAAAATGAGCCTTGTCGTGTGTTCCCTCAGACGGCTGGTGAGCCTGACAAACACAGAGACATCCCTGATGCTTTCCAAGGTCAGCTTCACCCCTGGGAGGTTTCCATCACTTGGAGATCTGATCCACCCCGAGTCCTGTGTGGAGAACCCTGGGCTGAGGTGGGGAGCAAGCACCCCAGTGCCTCACCTCAACATTAAATCCACCTTAAATCCCACCAAAATACTAAAATAAGACTGCTCCTTCTCCTTCATCTGAGAGCATTTTCAGTTAATAAGGAGAAGGAACCAATTTATTCCGCAGTCACGCACTAAACTCTGGTGTTAGCAAGTTTAGAGTAAGCCAACACCCAATAAAGTCTGCACAGACTTCACTGGAGCTGAAGCAGATCTCTGCTGGGTCCATTTAAAATGCTCTGAGCATTTCCATCATATCCTTACTTTTAAGTAGAGTTACAGTCAGAAAAATTACTCTGCATACATGACCCCAGAGGTTTCATATTTCTTCTCCTGCGGTGACAGTTCCCAACCAGATCTGCTTAATTTACAGGTTGGGAGATAGGGTTGCTTTCCCCCCTCCTTGAAACTGCCAGCCCTGCAAATTCCTCAGGAATGGAAATAATTGCCTCCCCTAACCAGCTCTGCCATTGGAGTGCAGGATATACAGCACTGGCCATGGCTCCCGAATGGGTGGCACATGAAATCCTATCCCAGTCCCTCTCCTGCCTCTTGCTGACCATAAGCAGCCCAGAAACTCAAGAGGATCCCCAGCAATAAGACACTGAAGATGGAGATTTTTGGAGCTGCAGAAAGCCTCCACGCCTGGCTGTGAGGTCTCCTTTTAATTATAGAAACTGATTTTTTTGCAATTACCGTTTAATATAATGCAATCTCTCATTAAAGCAAAGGGTTCAACCGCTCTGATCTTTTCCCATTTAATAAAGGCGGCGGGAGAAGGCTCTGGGAATTGGCACCACCCACCAGACTGGCATCCCTAACTCTGAGCGCCAGCGCACTCAGGTCAGCCAGGAGAGCTGTTCCTGGCGTGTTCCCAGCTCCCCGCGGAGTGAAAACAAGCAGAGCTGCTCCCCAGTGCCCCGAGCAGAGACATGGGAGGTGTTCCGAGGAGGAAAGGGCAGGGAGCACACAGCCTGGGAGCTCCATGGGGCTCTGAGATTCTTTGCTTTGCTCCCCCTGTCAGTTTTTTGGGCTTGCACATCTCCCGCGGATGGAGGAGCCCCGAGTCCAAGAGCCCATCTGGGATTTTTCCTGCCGTTCCCAGCAGCCTGCTGCCATCCTCAGAGTACAGCACCATCCTCAGTTTGACACCGAACCTCCCTGGATGCTCCTCCTGGCCTGTAAAGGGTTTTGATACTGCAAAACCCCATTAATGCTTTTCTAAAAGAATCAAGTCTAGGCAGGCATTCCCATGGGTCCAGACAGGCCTCATCCCACACCCAAGATCCAAAGGAAAAATCCCGTTTCCTTCTTCAGAAAGCACTTGGTACAATTATTCCCTTCCTTACCCCAAATCCTCCTCTTAGCATGCAAGAAAATGAAGCAGCCTTGATCTCCACAGAAAGAAGAGGGCTTCAGAAAGCACTCGTAGCAAGACTTTAATAATAAAAATTCTAATTAAATTTTTACATGTTTAAATACATTTGTCATGTATTTTCATTAATAGCATCCTGTGCTGTCTTTAATTTGATAATATCCTCACCCTCTGCAAATAATCTCCTCCAAATCCTGCGGCACATCTGGCATGCTAGAGGCACGGGGAGCTGAAAAACATTCCTGAGGTACACAGCACAAGGGGGGCAGAGATCCGTGGTCCTTTTCTGGGGTCAACACGAGAGGGAATGGGAAACGCAGCTGGGGGAGCAACCTGGAAATGGTAACCATAGCCACGTTACACCAAATCCAGGGTAAGTGGAGATGTGGGAATGTTTTTCCTCCTAGGACCACTACACGGCAGGTGAAGAAGCAAGAGGACAATAGGAATCAGAGGCAAGTCTCAGAAAACATCCTATTATCAAGACCACTGGCACATGAAAGACAAGCCACTCAATTTCCCAAAGCCTTAAAGATCTTCTGAGCTTCAGCTCTTCTCCCTAATGTGGAAGACAGAAGTGGAAAACAAGAAATGACCCCAAACATGCCTCAATCACAGAATCTCAGAATCATCATAGAATGGTTTGGGCTGGAAAAGACCTTAAAGCCCATCCAGTGCCACTCCCTGCCATGGGCAGGGACACCTTCCACTACCCCACGGTGCTCCAAGCCCTGCCCAGCCTGGCCTTGGGCACTTCCAGGAATCCAGGGACAGCCACAGCTTCTCTGGGCACCTGTGCCAGGGCCGCACCACCCTCACAGCCAAGAATTCCTTCCCAATATCCCATCTAACCCTGTCTTTTGTCAGGTGAAGCCATCCCCCTTGTCCCATCAGTAGTTCTCAGAAAACATCCTCTTTTTGAGACCACTGGTACATAAAAGACAAGTCCCTCAACTTCCCAAAGCCTTAAATATCTGCTGAGCTTCAGTTCCCCTCCCTAATGTGGAAGATAAAAGTGGGAAACGAGAAATGACCCCAAATATGCCTGAATTGATTCTGACTTCCATGATTCCATCTTTAGATGGGGCAAAAAGCCAGCAGACTGATTCCAGCTGCTTGTTGATTCCTGCCTAGAGCAGCCTGGTGTTTAGTAGCTGGGCAGAGCTCTTCTGCAGTTATGTATTTATTTTATGAATATTATTATTATTATTTTTAACCGTGGAATCATTTTATTAATATTAATAAACCCGCAGAAAGTGCTAATTTCCTCCATCATTCTCCTAATTACCTCTATTGAATTGTGAGGATCATCTGCATGAATAATGATTCCTCATGCATTCGCTTCGCTGTTCAGCAAAGGAATCGGCAAGAGTCAGATCCTGCACCCGCAGATGGCAGGGAAGGAGCTTTGGAACCACCACCAGATGCCTTCTACAGTAACTCATGGATTCTGTACAATTTTTGACCCTTCCTCAAAATCCTGGCAGGGTCACCAGACTCATTCTGCATGAACACGAGGGGTGGGAGAGGTCTACTAAGGGGAGGTGACCCTCTTGTGCCATTTCTCAGGGCACAAAGGCTCTCTCTGCTCCTCTGGAGCTCCAACAGCTTCCCAAGTCCTTTCAAACAAAGATCACATGGACAGCTCATGATATTTTGTCCAAACCTCCCAGCTGGTCCAGAGCCAAAGGCAGTTTTGCTGCAGGTTTTGGATGAGGCAGAACCTCAACCTTGGTTTTAGTCCCAAGAGCAAGGAGCTAGCACAGCATCACCAAGGGATAGCTGTGGTTGCCCCATCCCTGGAAGTGTCCAAGGCCAAGCTGGAGGGGGCTTGGAGCAACCTGGTCTAGTGGAAGGTGTTCCTGTCCATGGCAGGAGGTGGAATGGGATGGTTTTTACACAATCACTGAATTCATTACATTGGAAAAGACCTGTGAGGTCATCGAGTCCAACCTATGACCAAACACCACCTTATCATCTGTAAGGTGCCTTCCAACCCAAACCATCCTGGGATTCCATGGGATGTCCCTTAGTCACACACCAGAAGGTCCTAGGACAGGTGGAGAAGGTTATACCACAGTGACAACTATTCCCAAAGCAAGACAGTCTTCCCAGGAAAGACTGAGAACAGAAAAGTCATTCATTTATTTCTTTTCTTGTTGCTGATGCCAAGATGTTTTTCCTTTCCAAGTCATCTATAAGCTCCCGGAACCACCACATGGGAATGTTTTCCAGCTCCAGAAACACCCCAAGCGCTGGTGTTCAGCACAAAACCAAGGAAGATGCATCAGTGTCACCTCCACGGCTCCTTCACAGAGCCCCTGCTGTGCTGGCTTTGCAAGATGAGCAGCGAGGAAAGGGACACCAGCACATCTCTGCAGTGTGTGACTCCAGCCCAGCCTGCTGGTGACAGCTGCACAGCCCCCTTGGGCTTGCTGGGGGACCATAAGTCTTTAAAATATGTATGATGTTCTTGGATGGGCTCCATCCCCCGCAGGCCTGCGGGATGCGCGCGGATGCCAGCACATGGCACCGTGGCACCGCGCCTCGCGATGGACCCTGGGCAGGACCTGGCACCCTCTGCCACCACGGCTGCCTGCTACAGGGCATCTGGCTAGGGACAAAATTCCGAGCACGAAGGAGAGCTCCATGGCCATCACGGCTTTTTTCATGGAAAAGCAGCTCTGAGCAGCTGCTTGCTCGGGCAAAGGGAAATGCTGGGATATTTCTGACTGCCCCAGCCTATTTTACTGGCTGTGAGCACACTCAGCTGCCGTGACACCCTTTGACCACATCCCCACGCTGCACAGTGGCCACAGGCTGCCTTTCTGCCTCCGCAAAGTTCTATCTGGAAAAGGAATAGGACACATATCTGTGTTTTCCTGGTGGGGAGAGGGAGGGTAAGTTAGCGAGACTCATTTCACAGGAGAGGCTGCCTGGATCATATTTGTATTCATTTTCATGAAATCCCCATAAAAGTCACTAATAGAACACAATCTGCTAATTAAATTTCACGCAGGAAGGCATTTTCACCTTAGATTAGCAGTGTCCTTGCACATTTTTTGCTACTAATGTACTAATAACATCTTATTTATCTTATAAATGAATTCCGTTAGACTTATCATTAAACTTGAGATATTAACGTGCTCAAATGAACTCAACATGGAAGCGGGGGGTGGAGGGGGGGCAATAATTCCAAAGGGATGGAAAACACAAATCCATTTTCCTTCTATTTCGCAGCTGGGAAAGAAAGGCAGCGGGCTGGCAGCTCTGGGGAGCAATGTCCTGACTTTCATTGCTGCAGAGGTGTGAGGGAGGGCACGGAGCTCTCACCATCCCACAGATCCCTCCGCCAGGGATGTTCTATCCAAGAAAAGGACAAACCCAGAGCTTCTGTGTCTCCAGTTTTTTCTTTGTGGGAAAGTCCATCTTGAGTGGTTTCACACCACAGGGGAGGACTGAGGTGCATCTCAGCCCCCCAGGCCACACCTGCAGACCTGCATCCCAGTTCAGGCTCCCCCTTCCCAAGGCATCTCGCTCTCACCACAGATGTCCCATCTGGGTGAGCAGACAGGCACCTGTTTCCCAACCCAGGACTTGGCTTTAAAATATTTGTGGAAAGGAGGAAGGAGGTGGGGGAGAGGCGTTCTTGATCATGAATCCTGGCAGGATACAGCTGCTTCCCCACGACTGGCTGGGAGATGGATAACGGGGAGGAGGCCAAGCTGCAGTGTTTAAATCCAGATCTGCTTCCTGAAAATCCTTCCCTTCCAGAACTGGATTTTCTGACTACACATCCTCAAAGCTCCAAGGAACACATCGCTGTCCTGCTGAGCACCATGAAAGGGTGCGGTGCCAACCACCAACACCTCAGCTGTGCCTCAAGGAAGGGGAGATGTTTTTTCATCAAGCTTTTCATTCTGCCGAGGCTTTTCATCCCAAATCAAGGTTTAGTCTTCATGCAGATGGGATCAAATCCCGCCCTGGCTGAGCAAAACAAGGGCAGTGACTGATTCCTCCCCAGCACCTCCGTGCGTGGCTCTACGGTGTTTAATAACCAACTTCACCGAAGAAAACAACATCCAACCTGCGATATTCTGACAGCAGCATTTTCTCCCCCTTCCCAAAGATCCACGACTTTTCCACTTATAATTGGATGAGGCAACATTGACATCCAGTGGCCGATGAGATTAATCGCAGCGAAGCCGGAGCGAATTCCCGAGGGATGGAGCGAGCGCTCGGAAGGGCTGGCGGTGCTGGATGAGCTGAATCCCCCTGCTGAATCCCCCTGCTGCACATCCCTGCCAGGACCGCCACAAACCAGCAGGATGTGCATTCCAGCTCGTGTTATTCCCAAATCCTCCCCCGCGCTGGGGGACTGCGGGTCCGGCAGCACAAATCAGCATCTCTGCTCCAACTGGAGACGTGTGAATTTGTGCTGCTGGCTCTCTAATTTTGTGTCCCAGTCTTGTGAGGAGCCCAAACACTCTGCAGCGAGCAAGCCAGAGCTGCCCTGCTTTATTTCATAGAATCGTTCTTCCCAGAACCATTTAGGTTGGAAAAGCCCTCTGAGACAGTCAAGCCCAACCATTAACACCGGATTTTTCCCAATGGCTCACCAGCACCAGGTGTGACACTGCACAGAGGAAGGGACACATTTCCTTGCTGAACACAGATCCATCCTGCCAGGGACCAGCCTCTCCTCAGGCATTTCCAGCTTTGTCTGCTCCCACACAGAGCCAAAACCTCCCAGGTGAGCGTCAGGCCCTGCCCCAGGAGCCTCTCTGCTGCCTCAGGTTCAACCTGGATCTACCTGTCTGTGTGCCCACAGCACAGAGCTCTGCCCATCGCCCACCCACCAGCTCTTGCTGGGTTTTACCTCCCCAGAACTGTGGCACAAGAGCTGAGACAGATTCTCAGAATGGTTTAGGCTGGAAGGGACCTTAAAACTCATCTCGTTCCACCCCTGCCATGGACAAGGACACCTCCCACTGTCCCAGGCTGCTCCAAGCCCTGTCCAACCTGGCCTTGGACACTTCCAGGGATCCAGGGGCAGCCACAGCTTCTCTGTGCCAGGGCCTCACCACCCTCATTGTAAAGGTTTTCTTCCCAATCTCTAATCTAAACCTGTCCTCTGTCAGTTTAAAGCTGTTCCCCCCTTGTCCTGTCACTTTATGCCCTTGTGAAATTTTATGGATATCCATTACTGTGGATAATTTGATGACTTCTCATTCTCAAAATGCATTCCAGATGCAAGCTACAGCTGGACACCTGTGAGGTTTGGGGGAATTCCTGTATTCCTCATTTACAGACAACAAAACTGAGGCCCCAGGAAGGGAGGAAGACTGTGATAGATGGGGCAAGGCAATAAATCCCTGGTCAAAGTCTGAATCCAGGCCATTTTGCCAAGTAAAAAACAATTTGCATGCCTGCGGGGGCAGTTAGATGCTGTTCCCTCCCCAGACAACTGTAAAAAAATTGAAATACTCCCCCTCCTCAAATCTGCTTTAAAGGTTCTCCAGTTTCTGCGGGGCTTTAATTTTATTTTTAAAAATACTAAGGCAAATTACATGCTACACAATTAAATATTGATTGGGAATTCTCCCCAAGTAGGTTTCCCCCTCCATCTCTCTCCCTCCGCCGGGAGATGTCAAGTTCTGTTTCCTAAGCTGTCCCCATCCAGTGATTACGTTCATTAGGACACCAGTGTTGTGGTTAAAAGTACTTTCTTTGCTGCTGTACATTTAATTAGACAACTCTTTCCCAGAAATTATTTATAGCCGAGCTTGGGAGCTATAGTTAGTCCGAATGTAAATAAGATTCAAAAGGGAAATCCCAGGGCACCCCTGTGGCTGGTGAGCTGCTCGCTTCAATCCATTAGCACTGGTCCCAGCGCCCCTGCTTAGCACAGCCTTCCAGGGCTTTATGGCTGCAAGTTGTGCTATTTAACAAAATAATAAAGCAAGCCAGCCCAGGCACAGGTTTCCAATCCAACTTCTGATGGACAAAGAATATTTTCCCTCCCATCAGCGCAGAGAGCTGGGAAACTCCCCAGCTTGCAGAAGGAATGGGATCTGGCTGGAGGAGGGCAGCAAAAAGCATTTGCCCTTAGTGGGAAAAACTTCAAATTAATTAGAGCAATACAGAACTTTCCAAACCCCTGAGAACACCTGAGCAGGGCTAGGGGTTTGTTTGGAAAGACTGGGTTTGGAAAAGTGCCGAGGAAGGACGGACCCAGAGTAAGCCCAGCGTCTCAAAACCCTTTGCAGCACATCCATGACAAGTCACAGCACCACAATTCCTGCAGGAAAAGCAAGGACTCAGCTCTGATCCTCAGCAAAGTGACCACAGAATTACAGTTTAGAGTCACTAAGGTCAGAAAAGACCTCCAAGACCACCAAGTCCAACCCTAAACTGGAAGGGATATTTAAAGGTCCTCTAGTCCAACTCCCAACCAGACCAGCCCACAGACACATCCAGCACCTCCAGGTGAGATGTTCCTCCCCACCCCAGTCCTCCTCCCGAGCCCCTTTGGAAGCAGCACAGTCAGAAGATCAAATATCACAGAATTCCAGAATAGTCTGGGTGGAAAACACCTCAAAGCTCATCTCATTCCACCCCTGCCATGGGCAGGGACACCTTCCACTGTCCCAGGCTGCTCCAAGCCCTGTCCAGCCTGGCCTTGGACACTGCCAGGGATCCAGGGGCAAACACAGCTTCTCTGGACAACAGCTCTGCTTTCAACCCAAATTCAGTAGTGGGCTGGACAAGCTCAGTCATCCTACAGCCCTACAAGGACTTTGTTGGGAACATTTGCCAACCGTCACATCCACAGAGCATTAACAGAGCAATCCAGCCTGGATCCTCTGCCTCCTGCCTCACAAACACACGCATCACTCGATGGGTGATTCACGGGGTTAATCTTGCATTTTCACACCTTTGTCTCTCCTCCTGGCATTTGAGGGAGAGGAAAACCACACTCAAGTGGTGTTATGTAGCACAACAGCACTCAGCTGCCCGGAATTCGCTGAGTAGAGCAGCCGATAATGCAAGAAAAAGGATAAACCTCTAAAAACCACAAATAACGCGGAGATCTCTGCACCACGCATGGCATCCGCTGCCTGCATCCACACACCACGCGTGCCTCTGCTGGGACCAGGAGGAGATGCAAAATTAAACGCCAAAATCTCGGCTGTCACTTCTGATTTCGGCTGCCACCACGCCGAGCTCCCCGGCGCCACAAAGCCACCTGCATGAGTGTCCCAGCCCCGACGGTGACAGCGCCAGCAAGTGCCACCAGCACTGCCAAGCCCAGGCAGGAGCCATCACCATTCTGGAGAGTAACACCATAGGGAGGTCTATTATTTTAAACATATAATTGATTCTAATTCATCACTTATCGCACAGTGACAGATTTTTATATAGTTTATTATCTCCGTCGCAGCACGAGGGCCCGGGGGGGCAGGCTCCTATTGTTTGGCAGTTCCTGCTCCTGCCTCATCTCTAGCTGCTCCCGTTATCTGTCTGATTAAGTTAGGGATTCTGCTATCTCCGGGTCCCCAGGTAACTGTCAGCACTCATATCCTCCCCTGGCAGGATCTCAGCAGCTTTGTGCCCCTCTCCTCCTTGACCCGGCAGCCGCCGTGCTCAGATCATGATTTGGGGTCTCTGAGGTGGCTGTCACCCCCCTGCTCCCAACACCCAAAGATTCTGAGCCCTTTGGACCACACGGAAAGGAACTGCACCATTGCCTCCATCTCTCACTGTTGGCAGCTCCGCTGGGAAATGGCCAAAGCAGCAAAAAGTAAAGAGTCCCAAACCCGCCTGGTTTGGCACAGGGATGCACAAACACCTCTGAAAGGAATAAGGAAGAGTCTTTACAAACTAACTGCTGGTAAGATAAGGCCTATACTGAGAGATAGAAGAAAGAATGGGAAGGATTTCCATAGGAATTCCACTGATTGATTCCCCCAAGACTGTGGTAATAAACTACAGGAACAGAGATATAAGAAAAAGAAGAATGGGGGGATTTGTGTTAAGGGGATCTGCATTTGGAGAAATGTATATTACTGTGTCTGCATTAGGCATTTCAGGAAGTCTGTGCCTCTTGAGTACCTCAGCCAATGGGCAAAGAGAGAGGGAACTGCAGACAGGAAATTCAGATAAAAAGAGGCTGTGTCCTCTAGCAATCTGAGAGACCCCATGGGAAATGCCCATGACCTCTCCCTTTATTAATGAATAAAGTTACAGGACTCCTCTGTCTCCTTTTTGGACATAAACCTCTGGTGTTTGTGCATTAATTTTTCCTGACACCTCGCTGCTTCCCAACCCCTTCCAAAAGCAATTCAGTCCTGATCCACGGGGCTGGGCACTGCTGCAGAGTGCAGAGTCCAACTCCTTTTCCTCCTCCTCCTCCTCCCCAGTGCTTCCCCTCGCGCCACAGCAACACGGGATCACAGCTAAAATGGGTCGATTTGCAGAATTTCCATTTCACAGGGCGCTTTCAATTCCTCCACGCTTTGTTTTCGTTCGGATTCAGAACGAAAAACCCAAAAGCAGCCGTGCACTTTCTTCCGATGAGCTCAGCAACTCCGAAACTGCCAGAAACCAGAATTTTCCTTTGACGCTTTAAGGAGCCACTTTGCAATTTCACTATCTCATTTCAGCATTTTAGGTTATTTTGAATTATTTCTACAACATTTCCCAATGCTAAATGCAACGCTGAGCATCACACAGCACAGCTACGAGGGTGTCATTATGTGACATAACATAATGATTGAAACATTTGATCCTATTTTAAAATCATTAAGGGCTGCTGCTTTTCCATTCTGATTGAAACATCTTGGGTGGTTTTTTTTCCCCCTAGATCAAAGCGTGTCTTGTTCAAAATGTAAGGAAACAGTTTGACATTGTTCAAAAATGGCGTCAAAACCAGTTTTTACAACACAAACAGCAGAGACTTTCATCTCCATGTCAAACTACTTCATTACAACAACAAACACGAGGCACTTTTATCTAAAACTGGGATGTTTTAGCTGACTTTAAGTAGCAGCTGCCCTTAATTATTTTAAAAACAAAGGAAACACTGCTAGGATTAATCTGCTTCGGTGCGGGTGACATCTTGTAGAAATTTATGAATAATAAAAACAAACCTCCAAACACAGCCACATTCAAGCAAAACTTTAAAACAATGGCATTCTTCAAGGTTTTCCTGCCGAGGAGGTGTGAGGAAGATCTGTGCATCTGTGGGGATCCTGCCATTCCTAATGTCCCCTCACTGCAAGGGACGCTCTGTAAAGCTGGGAATAAGTAACATTGCCTAGACAGACCTTGATAGGCTTAAATTCTATAAGAAATACAGAAAAAAAATCCTTCCAGTATTTGAAGGCAGTCTCCAAGGAAGCTGAAGGGGGTCTCTATCAAGAACTGTCGTGCCAGGACAAGGGGAATGGATCAGGCTGACAGAGAGCACATTTATATTGGGATGTTGGGAAGAAATTCTTCCCTGTGAGGGTGGTGAGGCCCTGGCACAGGTGCCCAGAGAAGCTGTGGCTGCTCCATCCCTGCCCAAGGCCAGGCTGGATGGGGCTTGGATCATCCCATGTTTTGTCACACAGAATCAATGCCAGGGGAGTTGGACTGTCCAACCCCTTGAAACAGCGGGAAGCAAACGAATAGTAACAATAATTATAAATACAATTTAGACTAAACAATAGGATATTTTCCAAACACACCTACACACAGAGAGGGGGAGGCTGCAATCTGCCCAGGCTTCAGTGATGATTCAGATGGGATCAGAGTGATCCAGAGAGAGCGACACTGAAATGGAGTGAGTTAAATACACTGCCTGACCAGACAAATTGTCATTAAAGCACCAGCTTAGAAAATACAACTTTTCCCCCTCCTTTGGGCGCCCACTGACACCACACTGGCAGGTGACCAGTGGCAGCTCGGGCACAATGTTGCCGTTCCCCCAAGCCCTGCATCCATGCTGCATCCTTGGAAACCAAAACCCTCTGCTCTTACAGCACAGAAGAGGCCCTTGAGGGGCTCTCAGCTCTTCCTGGGAGAGGCTGAATATTCCAGAGGTGGGCTTGGCTCTCGGCTGCAGGAAGGAGAGCACTTGTTTCCCCGCCAGCTATTGCCTTTGCTGCTGACATTTTGCTGGGTGCATGATGAGCTTCCTCCCCCACTTCCCCTAGGAATGACACCGCTGTTATCTCCACTGCATCTAAAGCACACACAGACTCAGTTTAGGGACAGTTAATTTCCAATTCTTTCCAGATGGGTTGGAATAATATCCCCAGGTGGTAAATACATTATTAAGAAGGCAGTTTGGTGTGAAATTGGCTATTAAAATATAGATAAAGTTTAATATATTGAGCTCCTTGTCAGAAAAATCACTTTAGAGGGAGCTTATTATTTGTTTGATATTAAAAGAGTCACAGCTCCGCTCCAAGTGACAAATGGGGAGGGGGAGGAAATGCCACCAGTAATGAACAAAAGCTTTTTAACATTTAAATTTAGGTTTCCGCTCAAGGCCCCGTGCTGCTGAGGGCACGATCCATCTGGGAACGCTCGCATCCCTGTCCGTCCCAAACCCTGAGCAGGAACACACATTGCTCTCCTCCGAGGAATCTCAAAGCAAGGCGCCTCCCCTCCTTGCTCCACGATTCCTCACCCCCTGGGGCAGTTAGAAATCGAAACAGGAGTAATTAAGAGGGAAACCCCAACTTGTAATCAGCCCGATGGGATCACAAATCCCACGGGCGTGGCGTGGGATGCTCTAATGAGGGCAAGACCTCCCCCCCTCTCGCTGGCGTGTCCCATCGCTACACCTCTGAAAGGAAAAAGTTTTCCAGCAAAACCAGAGCAAAACTTTAGGATGCGCTTCCCACACAAATGGAGCAGCAGCGAGCCAGCCTGGGTGGGATTCCTAAAGGATAATCATGCAAAACATCCCTGGTCTGATACGGATTAATCAGAAGGAGAGAGACAAGCTGCATCTTCCCGCGGCTCCGCGCGGGGCTCCAGTTAGGTCTCCTATTACTAAGAGTTCATTAGTTTTACAAAATATCCTACAGAACGTTTTCTAGCGGGCTATGAAGAATCATAAATAATTAAAATTAAATTACACTTGTCAAGGAAATGAACGAACCGCTTCTCCGCGATGCATTATCCTCCCGAGCTTATTTCTTTATTTTTAAATCTCTTCCTTAAAAACTTTGCTGTTTTTTCCAGGGTTAGAACAATGTGCTCTTTGGACAAAAAAAATGCCACCGACCCGATTTTTACCCCAATTAGCCACAAAGCAGAAGAAATGACAATTTAAATCAATGGTGCTGCAGCACATGTACCCACATTTGAAATCAACAGTGGTGTTAAAAGCATTATTAATCAGCATTATTATTAGCTGGCAATTAGCAAACTTCAATAATTGGCACTTATTAGATCTTCCACTTGATGAGAATTTACTGTCAGAAGCCTTTGAGGGGAGGCACAATAACAGTGGAAAACATCTTAACTAATTAATTAAGCCTCCCAACAGCCCCAGAATCCTTATAAATTAAAAAAAAAAAAAAAAAAGGGAAAAAAGGCATTTTGTCACTGACAGAGTTCATGTCAAGGCTCTACCCCAAAATAAGAGATTTCTCTGGGCTCCCAGATGGCACCTTCACATCACTGCCCTGTGCAGGAAGTGGGCTCCTCTCTTACCTTCTCATGCCTTTTAGTTGTACTTATTTCTTTTTTTTTCCTCCCACTTGCCAGAAC
The DNA here is from genome assembly GCA_013397895.1 of Origma solitaria. NCBI lineage: Eukaryota > Metazoa > Chordata > Aves > Passeriformes > Acanthizidae > Origma > Origma solitaria. Next base: position 628,544 of record VZRL01001512.1, on the reverse strand, counting down.
TACCTAAAAGTCCCTTCCGCAAGTTCACACCTCCCTGAGGTGCAGGGATCCCTGTGGGGATGGAGGAAGGCGAAGCATGGGATCCCCTTTTACCTCCCATTTTTGTTCTCTAGATTCTAATGGTTTGGATGTTTAATTAACAGTCCTGCTCTGCTCCAGGTAGTTAGGAGCCTCCAGTCCTTTGGGATTGACAGTGGAAAAGGGAGGAGTAGGAGGAGGCAGAGTTCTGTAAGCCTGGCTCAGCTGAGCTTGGACCCGTGCCTCAGTTTACCCCTTCACCACACAAATCGCCCTGTGTTCACGCTTTGTTAACATCTGTAATGGGATTGGAGTTTCTGGGATGAAAGGTGGGATAGCGGCGCACAGCATTAATGACTTAATACTTAATTCCTTCAATATCTGCAAAAACAATACAAAAATCCGTGAAAACACCGTTTCCCCAGGAAGCTTTACACACCCAGATTTACATCCCAGGCTTGCACACACTGGTGCTGATACTTCATTGCCCAGAAGTGCTTTTCATTTGGGGGCTTTTTTTGGCTTTCCCCTATAACACAAGGGATGGCTCAGCAAGAAACACCTCAAATAATTCCAACCCTCCATCCTGGAGCTGGAGAAGATGGAGAGCATGTGGCAGGCAGTACTGTGGATATGCAAGGGGAGAGCCACGTGCACGGAGTGCTGTCCCATGGAGAAAGGTGGGGTACAGCAGGAGTAGTTATATCTGTTTAATTTGCACACTGTGGGGTGACCCCAGGGAGACCAAAATCCCGCAATGACAGCCACAGCCTGAGTAGGACAAGATGGTGGTGATGGTGGAAGGAATGAGAAGGGAGTGTCTTCACAAACAAATTGTGAGGCCTGCTGGTAGGTAAAGCCAGATACTGAGAGACAGAAGAAACAATGGGAAGAAATTCCATAGGAATTTCACAAATTGATTTACCCAAGACTGTGTTAAGTCCCTGGAATAAACTAAAAGAACAGAGACACAAAGAAAAGAAGAAGGGGGAGATGTATATTAAGGGGGTCTGTATTAGGCATTTTGGGAAGTCTGTACCTCTGGAGTACCTCAGCCAATGGGGAAAGAGAGAGGGAACTGCGGACGGGAAATTAGGATAAAAAGAGGCTGTGTCCTCTAGCAATTCCAGAGACCCCATGGGAAATGCCCAGGACCTCTCCCTTTATTCGTGAATAAAGTTACAGAACTCCTCTGTGTCCTTTTTGGACATAAACCTCTGGCATTTGTGGATTAATTTTCCTGACAATGGCATACTGGGATTCACCATCCTTTTCCATCCAAAGGGTGCTGCGAGCACATCCCCTTCGGAGGATGCCCACAAGGCTTCGGAGAGGAAAATCCATTTCTCATTTACAGTCTCTTCCACACCACACTGATTAGCCAAGCACCAGCCCAGAGCTGCAGCTGCTTCTCCAAGAAAAACTCCCACCCCTCGTGCCATCTCCTCCTCATTTCTCTTCCCTGGAAGTCAGGCACAGGCAATTATCCGTCGAGCCCGGCTCCCAGCCCTCAGCTCAGAGGAGTTTGCAGCAAGTGCCTCCGCTAGTGGGAGGGGAGGAGGAGGAGGAGGAGGAGGAGAGGAAGATCAAGGTTGCTGCTGCTCCTTTCAAGAAGGCCTGGAGAAGTTTGGCGGAGAGGCGGAGCTACCCGCAGGCTTCCCCAGAACATCTTATTAGAGTCACTTTCACACATCACTTGAAAGCCGCCTGACAACGTCCTTCCTTTAACAAAGCAAATATTGTAGAAATTAATAGTCCTTCAGGGAAAGACAGAGCCAAGCGCTTCCCATGGCAGCCCTGACTTTCCACAACCTGCTCTTGGGGAGGTGACACGAGGACAAGCCCTCCACCCTTGGCATGACACACCAGCAGAGATCCCTGGACACCAGATGCACCTCAAAACCTCCACGGAAGAGGCTGTAGAAAGCAAAACACGCCCTAAATCCTGATTGCTCTCCGCTGCTGCATTCCCGAGGCAAGCCCAAGGATCCCTCTCATATCCCCATCAATATTTCAGCGCGCACGTTTGTAATTTATGAAGGCAAAGTGACGCTTCTGCGAAAGCCATCGCGCGCTCGCAGCTCTGCCGCCTGCAAAGCCCAGGGCTGCTCCCACTTGCTGCAAGTCGCAGGTGCAGAAGGCCTGCAGAGAGGAGATAGGCTGCGGGCTTTGTTCGGAAAAACCAGGAGACTCCTGCATTTGAAAGGCACTGGAAGCGCTGCCCAACCTGGCCTCCTCCACCTGCCACTCATTCCTGCTGCGTTTGGCTCCCAGGGCGCAGCGAGGAGGATGCTGGGCTGGAATGCCAGGCAGGAGAGCCGCTAAGCGTGGCCGGGGTGATTCGGTGTTAAGATGGAGCTCAAATCCTCCTAGAGAGGCTCATGCCTGGCTCTGCACGGACTTTTGGTGGCAGGACCCTTGGCCATGAAGTGCCTTGGCTCTGCTGCACCAGCCCATTCCACCTCTTCCCTGCTGGACTCCTAAAAAACACATCCCACACTGTTACCAGCTTCTTATTGATAGGAAAAGATGTGTGCTAATATCTTTACAAACAGTTCCATGGATGAGGGGATGGGTGTTAATGCTTTTGGAATGGGTCTGAATGTCTCTAAACACCTCAAGCCGCAGGTTTGTTACAGAACCCAGGCAGTCTGACTCCTGAAACAGATGAATGGGACTGCACAAGCCTGAGGTTCTGCACTTTGGGGTAAAGGACAGGTTCACAGGAGGATATGTGGTAGGCGGTTTGGAAAGGCTGTACCTTCCCAGCACCTCAGCCAAGGGGGAAAGCAAGAAGGCAAGGAGCCGCCGGGAGTTTGGGATAAAAGGGGAGCTGCGCCCTCCAAAACCTCGAGAGAGAGAAAACCCCTCGGGTGTGTGCTCCAATGGACTCTCTCCTTTTATTCGAATGAAGTTGCAGAACCCCTCTGTCTCCTTTATGGGCACTGCCTTTTCGTAGTGTGATTTTCCGCACATTATCATAGAGAGAAGGGGCTGGCAAACACTCTCATGGAATCGCAGAGTCATAGAATGGTTTGAGCTGGGAGGGACATTAAAGATCATCTCATTCCATCCCCTGCCATGGGCAGGGACACCTTCCACTATCCCAGGGTGCTCCAAGCCCTGTCCAGCCTGGCCTTGGACACTTCCAGGGATCCAGGGGCAGCCACAGCTTCTCTGGACAACCTATTCCCTGTCCAACCCCCCATGGAAAGAGCCGACAGCAGACAGAGCTCCCTCCACCCCACCCAGCCACTCCCCGACTGCACCAGCCTCCAGAGGCTCAGCCCTCGCGGTCTTCGCACAGCGCTCCTAAAAATACCCACGGAGCTGATTTTCTCCCTTCCCTCACACTTCTGCTATTCCCTTTCATCATGTTTAAAACCCCTGAGCTCCCACCTCCATCCATCCCCGCCTCTTTGCGGCCCCTCGCCAGGGCCCGCAGTTGATTTAACCTCTGTTATCTCTGTGATTAGCCCCGCCATGGAGCAGATAGTTGGCTCTTATCAGCCCATTAAAGAGCCAAAGAACGCTGTTACCAGTTTTTTATCTGCAAAACGCACACAAAGCCCCGCTGATTATTCTATTAATTTGTTAATGAACCTGTCTTGCCAGACAGACTCTCAGCGCCTTTCGAAGTAGGGGTAGGGAATTTTAATCTTCCTAGGGGTTCAGGCCCTGGGCTCACAAGGTTTCTCAGCTCCAAACTTCTGCAGGATCTGAAACAAAAAGTTCAGCCCTGTTATCAGCTGCCAAACACATCAGTGAGGGTTCAGAAACTGCTCCTGAGCGGTCCTGCTACTAAATATGAGCAGGAACAGCTCTGACAGCAAGCACCAAAGCCTGGCAGCATCCCCCCCATCGCTGAGCTGAACCAGCCTGGACATGATGATGGGAAACAGCACCTTGAGCCCGACTTTGAGGAGAGCCAAGCACCCAGAGCAGCTCAAAATCCTCAAATTCCCAGTCAAGAGTGCCAAAGACAGCTTGCAGTGCCAGCAACATGGGGACAGGGTCTCCCTTGGGCTGGAGATGCTCCTGTTTCTGATGAAAGACAGCACCAGGACACAACGGCACAAAGGGAGGGAAATCAAAGCTGCTGCTCTGGACCTCAGCTTGGACATCAGGAAGAATTTCTCCACTGAAAGGGTTGTCAGGCATTGGAATGGGCTGCCCAAGGAGGTGGTGGAGTGCCCATCCCTGGAGGTGTTCAAGGACAAACTGGATGTGGCACTCAGTGCTCTGGGCTGGGGACAAGGAGGGGTTTGGTCACAGGCTGGACTCGATGATCTTGGAGGTCTTTTCCAACCTAAATTCTGTGATTCTGTGACCTGACAAGGCAGGTCTCCTTCCCTGCCAAGGACGGTTCAAAATCTTCCAGCTGACTCAGAAATAATGAGATATTAAAAATAATATATCTGAGGCTGCTTTTTGTCGACCCTCTGAGCCGCTGAGCTTTGCAGGTGCACGCTCTCTTGCTCTGTAGGAGCCTTCCCACAGCACCTTAATGCCTCCCAATCTTTAATATATTTACTCTTGCAACCCCTCTGTGCAGAAATGGTGATATTACAACTGCAGAGAGACTAAGATGACACAGAAAGACAGCAGCAAAATGAGAGGTTCAGCCTAAATCACCTAAATCCTGAGCTGGTGCTGTAACCACCAGCCTACTCTTCCTCCCTTAGAGCTGCCTGTGGCCAGAGCTGCTTCTAACTGGGGAAGGGAGGAAGAAAATACCCAAATAACCAGAAAACCATGGTGGACCTGCCAGGATTGGGCTGCATTCCCAATTGTCTCCTTGGCCCACCTCCTCCTGAGCAAAAAAACCCATCCCCAGTTTCTTTCCAGTTATTTTTAGGCAAGGATAGCTGGATGCTTAAGTACTTCTAAAGCTGCCAATTGCACAACAAATTAAATGCATAACCCTGGAGCACTCAGAGGATGAATACATTACGGACAAAAGAAACATGTCATCACACCCACACGCAGCGGCTTTGTTTACTCTGCATTCATACATGACTCTGTTGTCACCTCCATCCCTGACTCCTAATGATAAAAGACAAAAGGCAGAGAATTCCTGCTCAAACCCCCAAAGTCTCCATCTGATATGCACAAATGCAATTTGTCTCCAAGCCTCCCAAGGCCCCTGGACAAAGGGAGATGAATGCAGAAAGAGTTGTGGGTAGGACCCAGCCCAAGTCCTGCTACAGAGACTGGACCGCAGCCATCGTTGCCCTATCCAAAAATTTGGGACCAAGCTTCCTGGACGAGCTCAGACATTTACATATCTGGAAGAAAACGATTTCCCATGGACATTCAAGAGCTGCCACTGTTCCTATAGGAACCTTCCCTGTTTATCATGCCGTGTATTTTGTATTCACGCTTCTGGCTTTCAGCTGTACTCTCCAAATCAGCCCTCCTGTTTTTATGCTGAAGCAGGGCTTGATGTAAAAACCAGAACTGATACTACACCATCAAAGCCTCATCACCTTTGTTAGATCCACCACTCGGAGCCTCCTCACCGCTCATCCTTATCTCCTCTGAAATGACTCACCTCATTTAGAGCACACATTTTGATGCCTCGCCCCAAGTTTCCTCTGATACATCCCCAATTCCAGAGCAGACTCGAAGTTTCTTTCAACCAAAGCATTTAAAAACCAAAGCATCCCCAGCACCTGGCAGGGCACGGAGCAGCTGGGCCTGCAGGTCTGCTCCATCTGCTGCTGGCAGCAGCTTCCCAGGTCAAAGCACGCTTGCACTGCACAGAGCACAGACAACTCGAGCTGTACGGGGGCCAGAGGAGCTCTGCATTAATGATCCCGAGCATAAAACCACAGGATCCACGGCTGAAAGGAAACAAGGATGTGTGGGAGAGAGGCAGCTCTTCAAACAGATTTAAAAAACCCCTGTTTTGCACCCAAACAAGGTCTCCTACAGATCCTCAGGGAACAGCCTGGGAAGGTGTGCCAAGAAGATAATGCTGTGGGAGGACCAAGCCCCACACAGCCGCAGGGGAAGGACATTTATCCTCGATCTCGTGGATCCTCATATCCAACAACAGAGCTTGAACCCTTCCCTAAGGGAAAGGCCACAGGAATCCCTGCTTGCCACTTTTTTTTTAGTTCTGGAGATGGATTTAACAGAAAACACACCAGGAAAAAAAGTATCCTTCAACTAATGGTTTTTTACTACCTGAGAGTCCATTTACAGCACTCCTTGCCACACATTTTGCATTCTTTTCCCTCACCACAACAAGGTAACACTCAACACACAAAGACAAACCCATCTGTGCAGTTTTCAGCCTGGTGCTTTCCTACAGCTGAGCACAACTTGGTGTCAGCTCCTGTCAATGGTTCTAAGCAATAAATATCAGCAACAGCACGTGAAAGGGAGCAGAGCTGGAACACACTGGGGGAAAATAACCTGGGAAGGGGTTATTCTTCCTTCTACAGTCTGGTAAAGGGAATTAAACCTCAAATCCAAGCCTTGTGCTGTTGCACAGCCTGTTTTTCCCCAAAGCATCATCCAGGCTTCACCCCAAAGGACTTCTCAGAGCCCAGGATCCTCCCAACAGGCACTGTCGTCTTCCTCCCCGCCTGCACCTTTCTGTCTAACCAGAGCTTGGTATTTGAGTCTAAAGGTTAATTAAGTGTGGCTGCAAGAATGAAAGGCCACAATCAATTACCGGGCCTGCTTGTCCATTTGAGTCAATTTTTAATCATGGTGATTTGGTATTTTGGGAGGCGTGGGGTGAGGAGAAGGGCGAAATTCTCTTTCCTTCCTCTCTTTTTGAAAGGTATTTATCGGAGCTGGATAATTCCCCTGTCTCCAGGCAGACAGCACGCCTTCCCCTGGCACTCGCCACCTTCTCTCGCCTTCCCTTTGTTTCTGCAGCTCTCCAGAAGAAGGGAGCAGAGATGAGGGAATGCAAGAAAAACTGGATTCAGTGCGTTCCCACTGAAGCTTTCCAGACCTGCTTCCCCAGGTTTGACCTGTGCTGAGGCTGCAGGGACTGGAAATGGGCCCTGCACACTCAGCTGGGGCAGTGCACTCACACATGTGCCCCCAGACCCTCATCTCCACAGCTCTTTGAACTCCTCCCAAAACTTGTTTGCTCCAAGATGTGCACTTCCAAAAGCCATGGGGCCGCCCATCTACCTTCTCACATGGATAAAACCCCCCCAGCACTCTCCAGGCAGCATTCCAGGTGTACCCTGCTCACACTCACACCATATGCACACAAACCTTCTGAACCTGAGCCACCAAAACCCCCCCAAAAACACTGCCACCACACCAACCCTCACCCCTTCACACACAGCCCAAACACAACACGCTCTCCCACCCCCCAAACGGCTCCTTTTGCCTGTTGAAATAATTAACTATTTAAAATTCAACCGGTGCTAATCACAGCAGCCCGGGCTGTGTTCTCATTACCCAGGATCAATTCCTGTTTAATATTCACCTCCAGGGGCAGATGTGGCTGGAACAAGTTGCCGATTTCTCTGCGCTACGCCAGAGCTAATGAGTGGCTCCTGCTATTGTAGTACAGTCACTCTCCTGTAATCAGTCAAAATAACAAGCAGCAGCACCTTCCAGGGACGCAAAGTCTTCTACATAAATATACACAGACAGTCAGCCACGCCGATGGACTTCAAATCTCCATGAGCTATGGCCAAGGCACAGCCCTTCCCCAGCTCCTGGCTCGGGAAGCAGCTCCTGCCTTGACAGGGCATCACAGCCATTTACAAGAGCTCGTGCACATCTGGAAGCTCCTCTGGATGCCGAGCGTGCACAGCTGTCCCTGCATCCCTGCACACACACCTCGCACAGGCATACTCCTCATCCCTCTCTACCTTCAACAGATGGGTTTGCCCACCAGGAGAATGAAGTGCAAAGTCATTCCCAAGGAATTCCATGGGTGTTGCACACCACATGCAGTAACTCTCAGCCCTGAGATTCACCCTGCCCTTCAAACCTGTCTCCATGGAAGGAAACAGGGCTCCTACAGGATCATAGCAGGGAAAAACCACCCTACCTGCTCCCTCCGAGGCAGTCACTAATAGATCTTGCATGAGATGCGACTCATTTCCATCTCTCTCATCTCCCACTGAGTGAAAAATGGAAATATCTGCTATTCCCATGGCTTTTGTAAGCACTGGGGGAAAGCCACCCCCACTCCTCTGGGAAAAGAAACACAAGATATCGGACTGGTGGCACCATCATCAAATAACAGCATGAGTAGGACAACTGACCTCCCTCACGGGGACGTGAATTAGCATGGGAAAAAGTCCTCCTGAGGGTGACCCTGATTAAAAGGATGCAATGGTGAGACATAAAGAGCATGGAGGAAGAGAGAGTGGATCATCCTAGCAGGGCTGTAAGCCTGTCACCCCCACATCAGCTGGAGATGGCTTATCCATGTGGAGATGCCAGGGGCACATCACCCAGGGATGCGCTGGGAGAAGGGAGTGTCGATTCTCATTAGCCTTTATGTGGACAGGTCACAGGACAGCAGGAAAATGGGAGCTGGCAGGAATCTTCATCAAATGTCCANTTTTTTTTTTTTTCTCTTAGCAGCAATTAAGGGCAGAGGATTAAACCAGACCTTTCACAGCAAGCCGTTGTCACCCTGGCGGGTGGCAGGGACCTGTCCCCAGCCAGCACTGCTGGATGGGAGTGACCTTGCCCTTGGGAAAACCTCCAAAGGGAGAGGGAGAAACGCCCAGTAGCTCTGCCCATCTCCAGCCATGGCCCTTCTCATGGAGCCAAGGGAAATCATCTCTGTGGTGTGTGTCCATCGCCTCCCAACCGCTCACAGCGAGGAGGAAAACCACGGACGTCTCAAGGCACTTTGCTCGCTGAAAATCAATAACTGGTATTAAAAAATGGATCCAGTTCCCATTGGAACAGACTGCTCAGGGCTCTGCCATAATTCTGCAGAACAGTCAATATTTACTGTAAGTGTCTCAAATAAAGCCTGAGCTTCGATTTAGTGAGATCGTTATTGTGCGTTAATAACATGCCAATTGATTATTAAACATATTTACCCAGGGTATGAAAAATCGGCTACGAGAGGAAAGGGCATCTGATGCAGGAACATGATGTTAACTGAGGAACCTAATTGTGCAGAGCTGCATTAGCCAAATTATCTTTCTGTCGTTAGGAAACACTTTATAAAGGCATTAAAATGCTGCAGATAGAGGAATGATACATGAACATTGCAAAGAGATGGGCAAGAGGACAAATTGCATCTCATCAATGTGTCCACTTCTCCCTCTGCATGCTGGAGGATCCACTGGTGCACCCCAAAAATCAGAGGTGAAAAGCTGGGAGAAATTCACAACCTTTATGGATAACCCCAACACCATCTACTCCAAGCTCCTGGATCCTGTGTCCCTGCTGTCAGAGAATCGTGAGAGCTTCACAGGGTTCAAAGTGACACATGGCTGGTGCTGAACAAGGCTCTCTGCTGTCTGAGGATTTTCACAACGCGCCCACAAATGTCACTTCAAGTAACACTTGTGGCTCAGCAGTCAATTCTCACTTTGAAAATACAGGGAAAAGTCAATTTCTCTGTGTTTTCCTCCCGAATCCTACTCCTCCTGCTGAAAACCTTGCATAACCGACAGGGCTTGCTTTTTTTTCCTTGTCCTTTTCCCACAAGTTCTTGATGAAATGTAAATTATTTTCAACTTTGATCTTTATGTTTCCTGGCTCTTTCTGATTATATTTCTTCCTTAACAACTTGACTTGAGCTTTCTCCGGCAGTAAAGGCTCTGCGCTCCCATCTGCACTGCACAAATTACTGAGCAGCCCAGCGCAATAGCTCAGAACAGGCCACTCTCTTCCCTAGCAATAGAAATTATTTCCATTTGGAGCAATATATCCTCCTGCTCGATGGACTGCCGCTCACCAGGCATTCAGATTTTGTTCATCTCATGCCGCAGGGCAATTTCAAATGCACGAAGCCCAGGTTGCTTGGCCGCGGGATGCTGATCAAATTGGTGCTGGAAACAAGGCTCTCCCAAGCAAAAAGAGGATTGGGGTGTGCAGTCTGAAGCCTGTTGAGGTGGAAGGACTTTGTTTGGAGCTGCTCAAGAAGGAGGTGCAGCACTGGGAAGCTGCAGAGTTGGGCTTGGCGCTCCCTGCACATAACACTGCTCTGGCTCCACGCTGAGTACACTCATTAAGTTTGGGCTACTGGGCACATTTTACATACGGCTGATAACGGGAAAAAAAAAGAGAAGCACAGAGATCTAAAGCCTGACTGTTTTACAATGTTAAAAAAAAATAAGAAAAGGGGGAATTAAAATTCAGTTCGGAGCCAAAGCGCACGATACTCCCCACGAGGGAGCACTGCAGGCCCCACACCTTGCCTGCTGCACCCCCCGTCTGCCCAGGCTCGGCACAAACAGCAGCACTCTCCATACCTGGGTTTGATCCTGGTCTCCAGGCAGCAAAGGAAGGCTGGATAATTCATGTGCTCTCAGAGGCAGCGAGAGAAGAAAGGCATAACTTGCCTTCAGGCTTCCCACCCCTCCTCCCGAGATGCTCCCGGCTGGTGCTGCTGCCAAGACTTTCTACTTTCAGCTCAAAAATTGTGATTCTCAGTGTCCTTTGTAGGGGGCATCTCCCAGGGATCCCAGTGCCAGCTCCCCCCAGCACACCGAGCCCCACCACGCTAACAAAACCACCTCCTCGGCCCCCTGTGCTTTCCACCCCTCCATTCATCTAAAACTGTGAATCCTGGAAATCCTCAGTGCTCTGTCAGCACCTTTCATCAGAGGATTTCAGAGCATTTTCCAGACATGAACAGAACAAGCCTCCCCGCTCCCCTAGGAGGAGGGTAAGTGAGATTAAGATTAATCCCAGTTCAGGAAATGAAGGCCTGACAGGTGAGCAGAGGGAAAATAAAGTAAAAGCAATGCAAGAAATCACAGTGGGTCCCCAGTGCCTTCGATTTACCTTCCACTGGTTGAACTGAGATGCCCAGACCTTGAAACACAGCCATGAATCCCAGCACCACCCTGGGCTGAACAGAGACTTCAACCCTCCTGTTCCCTCAACCCTTTCAGCTCCCCTCCAGCATTACTCCATCCCTGCCTCCCTGTCCTCCAGACAGGCTTGGGAGACACACACAGCCATGACAAGCTCCCCAGAGATACATGGACCTGTTTGCAGAATATGACTTTTTGTTGCGGTGTTTGATGGAGAGGGAAAGTTTCCCTCGGAAGAGACGGCTCTGCGGCAGCCACCGCCGCTGCCGGAGGGAAGGTGACGGATAGGGTGGTGGATGGCTCTCCGTTACCTCTCCTGTCTGCCTGAGTGCCGCTGGAATGAAGATAATCTATGAGCAGCAGCGAGCATCAGCACCGCTCGCTCCCCTGTATAAATCAGGAGGGCGAAGCCGTATTGAAGGCAACGCTGCCGAGCCTTCCTCCTGCCTGCCCGCAGCATTATCCATCTGCTGCTGAAGGTCAGAGAAGCCTCCAAGAACAGGATAATCACTGCAGAGAAGAGGGCTACACTCCATCACTCGCAGGGTGGAGACAGGACGAGCGTGGGAAGGGCACAGGTGTCCCACCTTGCTGCTCTCCCTTCTTCCCACCACAGGTGAATCCATCCCTGCTCCCACCCGGGCTCAGCTCAGCCATCCCAGTGGGAGCATCGAGAGGTTCTTGGCGGGGTGGGCTTGTCACCTTTTCACCGCACCCCTGTCTTGATGTGCAGCCCTTGACCTGGAGGAGCAGGAATGGCTTCGTGCCTCCTTTCCAGGGAAAGGAGCCTCCAGGAGTGAGACGAAGCAGGGAATACAGCCAGTTTCCACCAGGGAAATGCAGCCGCTCAGGCAAGAGGAGAGGAGGAGTAAGGCACTAGAGAAACACTTCTGAGACCCTGGGGAAGAGCTCTGGTACAGGAAGCACCACTGCTGATGGTTCAGGAACACCATCCTCACACCCGTGGGGTGACACTCAGAGCTGGGCAGAGGATGAAGCCCAACCCAAGCAGGCTGAGGGTATCCCGCACTGCCGGGCTTGGAGGCTGTGATTTATCAGCCCTGTTGACACGGTCAATAACCTCATCCTTCTTTTTGACACGGCCGTGATGGAAGAGGAGGTCGGAGGGTGCTCAGCAGGCCCTGAGGTGTGACTGATGGTTGGGAAGAGCCTGACTCCCCCAGCTCCCTGCCCCAAGGAGGGCCTGGCCCTCATCCACCATAAAGGTCCTTCCCTCCTAGAACTTGGCAATGGCCTTAATCTATCTGCTGAACAACTTAATTATAGTCAGTGCCAGAAACGAGCTGATCAAATCATCAACTCTGCCCCAGATCCTTCTGTCCTCCCTCCAGCACAGCCACTGCCCAAAGCACCCCATTCCTTCCCCACCTTGCCCTCAGGACTTCCTCTGGTTTCCTACACTAGAGCCACTTATTCCTTACTTGTTTCCCTTTGTGCCATTTGGCAGAGCTGTTCCTGCCTACCCAGAGGAGTGTACGCAAAAACCAGCCCCGTCTCCCATTTTTGTGACATATTTCTCTCTCCCAGTCATTACAAGAGGGCTCATTTTAGCTTTTTACAACCCCACCATGAGGAGACGCAGGATGGCCTTAGGAAATCCAGACTTGGTACTTGTGGCATTTGTCTCTGCCAGTCAACAGCCATAATTGGTCCCTACTTCAGGGAGGGAAAAGAAATAACCTACCTCCAAAAACACCTCTCCAATCAATAAGAATTTGTCCTTTGCATCTGTGGCACGGTGGCTGGGTGCTCCCTGGGGCTGCTGCCAGCCTATTTTTCTTTCCTTTCTCTGGCTCATCGTTTAAGCCTGGTGCTGATCTTCACCTCTGGACCCTCTCTCTCCCCCAAGCCGATCAATAACTAACCCTCTGCTAATGACCTTTCCATCCCTCTGGAGGAGCAGATCCGTCAGAGAGCAGGGATGAGCCAGGAGCTTGCTCATCCCTTCTTGGACAGTGACTAATTGCTGCCATTAGATGCAGAATTACAGACAAAGAATGAAGGCAGGGAAATGACTGACCCTATGTTTAATGCAACCGGTGTCCGAGTGTCCATCGCTGCCGCAGTGCTGGGGGAATTGAAATGCAGCAGGGAGGCCAAAGTCCTCTCGTGGCCATCCCTGGGCTGGCTGGACTGCCCAATTCCACTCCCAAGTCAGGCCAGTTACTCCTTACCGGAGGAAAAGATGTTGCTAGTATCAGCAAAGCTTCCCCTTGCAAAAACATGATCTCTCTCACTCAGACTGAGTGTCTCGGAGAGCACCAGTGGGCATTTCTCTCGTCCTCAGATTCATTTTGAAGAACTCCAAAACAATTCAGAGCATGGGCAGTATGTTTCCCTTGTAGCTAAGCTGTTTGTTAAATCACCAAGAGGCACTTTGAAGGGAATGAGGAGAAATTCTTCCCTGTGAGGGTGGGGGTGCCCAGAGAAGCTGTGGCTGCCCCTGGATCCGTGGTAGTGTCCAAGGCCATGTTGGACAGGGCTTGGAGCAACCTGGGACAGTGGAAGGTGTCCCTGCGCTTGCCATGGGGTGGAATGAAATGAGTTTAAGGTCGCTTTCAACACAAACCAGTCTAGGATTCTCCTAAAATTCATAAAGTCACCATTCTGCATATTAAAAAAATATTAAATAAATACCCACAACTGCTGTAACCCAAACACAGCTGCTCTGCAGCATCTCTGAGCCCAAACACAGCCCAGCCCAGCTCCGGCACCGGCACCACAGCCAGGATGGACACACAGCTCCACTGTGACCCGGGACACAGTGCAGGGATCTGCTGGGGCCTGGGACACACTAAGGGCAAGCAGGAAGATACTTTTGATTCGCACGCAGAGAAAACTGGCTTGGAAAGTCACTGGAAGAGCACAGACAAGCAATTCCCACCAGTGTGGAAAGCAGGGAGAGCTTTTTATTGCTGCTGTCGTCACCACTGCTGTTTTCATCCTTGCAAACCCCAGGCCAGACCATCCCTTTTTGTAAAGCAAGCCTCTGATATGGAAAATTTCAGCAGCTTTCAGCGCACAGCTGAAGCAACATATTCCCATCTCAGCTCAGCCTGCCTGTCTTTATGCATCTGATTGAGCCTGAAGATCTGCACTTCTGCCAGTTGCAGCTTTGCTTTGGACTCCGAGTCAAGTTTCTCTGTGCTGGGCTCTTTTGTCAGGGATTTCTAAGCCCTGAACTGCCAAGCACGGAGTGAAACAGTCAACGCAATTATTCTGCGCTGGATCAAGCCCAGGCGAAAAGCAGCAGGCACCTTTCTGCCTGCTCCTCGCGAGTTCAGACCATGAATTTACGGAGGAATCAGTGCAAATTGTACAGCTGAGCAACAGGATTCTATTCAGCTCAAAGAGGGTTGGTAAAATACCGATGGCAGCAGCTCTGCCTGGTGTTTCTGTACCTTGGTTGAGCAAAGTGCTGCACCAATGCCTCACACGACCTCTTGCTCCAAAAAAATCCCTCTGGGCTTGCTGGGGTGAGCCTCCTGTGGGACCATGGCCACCAGGATGTCCCAACACCAGCTGCACTGTGGGGCTGGCGGTCACAAAGCAGTCTGGGTCCCTGGCAGACCACAGGGGGAGATTCCCTAGGGATTTGCTCTGCAGTCCGGATGGTTCTCATGTCTTCGTTAGGATAAGAAATGAGTGGTCATTGGAGTCAAAGCAATTAAGAAGAGCGATTACCATAACACGCCACAGCCTTCTTCCCTGCCTGCTGTCTTGCTTCATTTCCCAATTCCGTGCCTTTCCTGGGAAAGCTCACATGGAGATTCTTACGTGGAGCTTTTAACCCAACAAGGAGGATTTTTCCCCCATCTCCTCTGCAGCTGCCTCCCCTCACTTCTCTCCCTGCCTCCCTCACCCCTCTGCCAGCCACACGTGAACCACAGCACAGAATGATTTACCAAATTTACAAGAAAGTAAGTCCTCAGCACCAAATCATTTCTCCAGTGCAGCAAATATTCCTCAGTGCATCCCCTCCTTCTCCACATGTGGCTCTGTGGCAACACTCCTGCCTCGGGCCCTGTTCTAACTAGGCAGAAAGAAGCAAGACAGTGAAGGGCCATATTTTTGGGCTTTTCTTTTTTTCCCCCAAAGCCATTTCAAGTGTCCCTTGCAGGAGAAGAATGCAGGAGACATTTTCTAAATATACACACCCGTATCTTTCTCGGGGGCGATATCATCGGCTGCAGACAGAGACAGGAGGTACAATTGCCGAGACAAAGAGAGATTAGACAGACCGAGAGCAGAGAAAAATGTGCATTTAAAGTGTGATTGATCTAGAAAGACTTCCAAGAGCCTTGTGAGTAGAGCAAAACTTTTCAGCATCACGCTCCGGTGCGCACCCACTCCACTCCACTCCGCGCTCAAGTTTTTCAGCGCACCCAGCAGAATATTAAACTGCCAAAAACCCACGTCAAAACTCCCGTGGGTAGAGGCAGGCAAAGCACCTTGTAGCCACTCTCACAAGCAGCTCAGCTGCCACAAAAGCACTTCACAAAAGCAGAATCCATTCCCTGCATGCAGCAATACAAACGCACATCCCTCAGCACCAAGACGAGCATCCCGCACCCTCTGTACCGCCCAAACCAGGAGCTGTTTTCCCAGAGACAGAGCGAATATTCCTGGCAAACCCAGCTCCTGGGGATTCCAGGAGCTGCACAGAGTCACAACTACACATCTGTAAACCAGCAATTTAAGCAGCTATAGCTTTGTTTGGGAGCTCTGTGGCACAGATCAGAGGACAGTGTGACAAGCAATGGGAATGTGTCCATCAGTAGCATCAGTCTCTGCCCTCCTCCTCCTCCTCCCAGGAGCTGATCCTGGTGATGCCTGATCCAAAGTGAAGGATGCTGAAGTGAAACTGTTGCTCCCTATCCCGGGAAGCCTGAGCTGCTTCCCTCCCACCTCCCCATTGCTATTCACCAACAGCTCACACACAGCGAGGTTTATTCTCTGCGTGATTGGCACGCACTTAATTAACGTTAATGGAGCACTCGCATCACGATCAAGGAGAGATTCGGAACCCCAAAGTATACTAAATCTAAAGAATTACAGAAGAATTCATGGCCTAATTACAGTGTATTGTTGAAATACTACTTAAATACAGTGATTATTAAAAGCATATTATTGATTGGGGTTTAACTGCTATGTAAATAAATCTCGTCGAGGCAAACTGAGCTACAAATTCATTACTCAGCCGTAAATCCTCAATAAATATTTTTTCATAGAATCAGTTGTTGTTTATTATACAATAAATGTCTTATTAAGTCAAAATTAATTGCGTATTTGGGGAAACTTCACTGAAGGCTTCCTCCCCTCCTGTGCCACGCGGGTGCTTTGCCAGATGTCCTTTTAATATCCCCCATCCCGGCTACCTGTGCCCCTGGGACCGGTGGGGAGCAGGTGCTGTGTCTGCCTCGTGCCAGAGCAATTCCAGCCGGCACAGCGTCGGGAAAGACGCGGTCCAGCCATCTGCAAGCCTTGGCAATTAGCAAAGCTCATCAGGGGCCTCCTCCTTCCCCAACCTGAGCATCGCGGCTCCCACAGGACGCCCCCTTTTCCCACGCTCCTTCCCGCAATGTGCCAAGAGCACGGACAAAGTGGCCCATCCTGGCAAAGCAGAGCCCACCAGGTCTTGGGGAGCCAGATGACATCTCCCAGCAGAGCTGGTCAAAGAAGTAAACAATTTAAGCCAGGGATGATGAAATTTTAATGAATTTCCCATGTCTTCCACAAGTGCAGGCAGCCAGGCTCCATAGCTGGGCAATTTTCACAGGACCCAGCAGCTAAGAGAGAAAGAATATGAATTCCTCTTTGGGCATGAACTATCATGATGAATAATAAATAAAATAAAAAGCAGCAATATTTTGCATCTACCAAGAGCTTTTCATCTGTAGAGCTCAAAATGATTTACAACAAAAAGTAAGTGTTAGAGGTGTTAGGAAAGCAGAATTTCCTTCCTCTGGGAAATCTGTGTAGTTCAACATTTGTTTTCATCTTGAGATAGGGTGAGAAGTTGAAAGGTTTTTCTGGAATCATCAGTTCCACAACGCTGAAATTCAGAAATGGGGACTTTTTTTCTTTGTTTCATCAAACCAGGGCGTTGTACCAAACTGCATTAGCAATGTTTTGATGTACCAATTTCAAACAAAAATGTCTTAGTTTGGATTTTCTCCAGGAAATAAAAAAACCTGCGGCATAATAGATGCGCCTGTTTCCAGCCCTTTCCTATCACCACAGATGTGGATCTCAGCAAAACTCAGATTCTTTATAGAAAATATTTTTTTTCATTAAAATTCACCCAGCTCCAGGATTCTTAAAGTTCTTTCTACAGACAAGGAAAGCGCAAGGTCACACAGGTGGGACTGAGCTCCCACGGAGCAGGAGTACATTAAATATCATAGAATCATAAAATACACTGAGTGTGAAGGGTCCCACAAAGATCATTCAATACCAACCCCTGGTCCTGCACAGACCCCCAACAATGCCACCCTGTGCATCCCTGGCAGCGCTGTCCAAACACTCCTGGAGCTGTGGCAGCCTCAGGGCTGTGCCCATTCCCTGGGGAGCATGGGCAGTGCCCAGCACCCTCTGGGGGAAGAACTTTTCCCAAAATCCAACCTAGCCTTCCCCTGGCACAGCTCCAGCCGTCCCCTCCTGTCACTGGCCACCAGAGAAGAGAGCAGTGCTGTCCCTCTGCTCCCCACCAAGAGGAAGATGCAGACAGCTGTGAAATCTCCCTCATTTCCCATTCCCATACAACCATTCCCATCCTCATCTGGCCTGTCCATCCCAGAAGGCAAGGGGAGCAATCTCTGCCTGTGCTGTGTTTTGTCCTGAGCAGGTAAAAAAATGAGCTCGGTTTATACACAACACCACCAGGATGGGAAAGGCGGAATCCATCTACTGGAGAAAAACGAATGCTCTCATTAGAAAGCTTAATTATTAACATCAGCCTCCAGTTATTCTCCCTGACACTTGTTTCATTTCTGCCTCCAGAGCAATTGCTCTTTGCAGACCCACGGCACACGCTCCCTGTCTGAGCCTCGCTGGTGACTGCTGTATGAATTTCCCCGTCCACCAATCCCCCCATCCCCAGGGGATCGATATCCCCTCATTCCTAATGCCGCAAACAAACAACGAGCCCCCTTCTTCTGCCTCCTCGAAATGTTTGTAAAGGCTGGATGAGACGCAGAAAGAAACGAGACGGGGACAGGACAGGATCATATATATTTTCCTTGACGTACCATTTATTGGAAACACATCAGTAGCTTTTCCAGAGCTCCTGATGGAGAATTGATCGCTGGGTCATAAAACTAAATCGTGGTGCTCATAAGAAGAGTAAACACAGGAGTTGGTGGAGGGAGACCGCAGTGAGGGCAGAGCCGCAGGAACAGCTGCCTCCATAGCTGCTTAAGGGCTCCAGGGATTTGGGAGTCCATGGGATAAATTGGATCAATGCTGTGCTTCCCCTGAGATCCCATAAATCCCTAAATAACCGAGGGCACAGCCCTTTTTGGACACCACCAAAGTGGGAATGACTGAGATGCCGACCACAGGTGCCCACAGAATGGGGGCAGGACCCATCCAGGGGTCCCCACACCCTCCCCAGCACCGGCAGCATGTCCAAGGCACCTCCCACCGACCTGGGAACATGAAAGCCGAGGAGGAAAAGTGCTTTTTGCTTCCACTTTCCTGGCTGCCCGAGGGGTTGAGCACATTTTGCCCTATACTCCATGAGACGCGTGGCCCAATTACACAGCAATCAATTTTGGGAGCACTGAGGAGATAATGGAGTGATAAGGAACAGCCACTGCGGATTTGTCAATAGCAAATCATGTCAAACCAACTTAATTTCCTTTTTTGACGGTGTAATTGGTCTCCTGGATCAGAGGGGAGGAGGCAGCAGATGTGATATACCTTGACTTCATTAAAGTGCTTGACATCGTCCCGCGTGACATCCCCGATGAGGGGAGTTGGGAAGGAAGCTCAGGTGGAAGTGTCACCAGCTGAACCGACACTGGGAACAGCTGCCAATCATTTCCCATCACTGAGGAGGGCATTTCAAATGCCTTCCCCTCGTCTGCCACGGGCCAGAGTCTATTTGCTTTATATTTCAGCAGTGCTGGGGATAATAAAGCAGAAAGAGTCTGAGACCTTGCAGAGAGGGGCCTGGAACGCTCCGAAAATGAGGATCAGAATTCAAAATACTGGTGGTAAATTAGACAAACAGCCAAAAAAAAAAAAAAAAAAATCAGTGAGATGAAATTCAATAAAGACAACTGCAGAGTAATACAGAGAGGATGAAGAAATCAAAGGCCAGGTAGACGGCGGTGCCGCGGTGCAGGGTGTGCAAATAGACACTCAATCACCAGGTAAATATGAGCAGGGCTGCAGGAAGCAGCAGGGTCCAGTTTGGGATACCAGCTCCCAAGGAAAACCACATCCCCAGCAGGAATGAGTTAAGTTGGAAGAATGTTAGTTATCCTCTTCTTGGAGATTCTGAGTATAAAGATCTGCCTGAAATATTCTTGACCCTCTATTAGTGAGATGCTGGCTGGTCTCTTGATCATCGGAAAAAACAAGAGGTGTTCTCTCTGCTGCCTTCAGCAGGTCTGAACCATGAAAAAGCTGAGTCCTGCCTCTAACAAGGTCTCTATAAATCCATCCCAGCAGCTGGTTGGGAAGCACCCGCTCGTTTAATAGCTGCTCTTACTGCTAAATGCCATCAAAGCATTCTCACAAGATAACAACAGGTGGACAAAGAACTAAGGGTTAGACAAAGTTTGGGCTGATATTTTCAAAGTCAGCTATGAGACAGATGTCCTCTTCTTATTAAAATTAATGGGAACTGAGCATCCCAATCTCCCAAGTGACTTTGAAAATCTCAGCCTCGCTTCCCGTTTGCTGTCCAGAGTCTGCATGGCTGCCTCCTTCCTTCCACCACAGCGCTGCCGAGAGAGCCAGGGTCACAGAAAACCAACATTTGCACCAGAATAAATTATTGGGTTGGGTTTTTCTCTCCCTCTTCACTCATCTCCTTTTGCTTCTGCTCGCTCTGTCATTTACATACATATAACTAATTGCACATTAGGAAACAAAGAAGGGGAGGAGGGATGAGCGCTCAGATCTCACAATCCCAATGCATCCAGGTCGGGCATCTATCCCAGGGACAGCCCCTCCTGCCCAGCATCCACAGGGCCAGAAACTCTGCTAAGGGCATCCATCCTCTGCCTCCACAGCAAATCACACCTGCCAGCCCCCACAGCCCCAGCCCTGGGGAACAGCATCCACCGAACCCAGGAAACATGCAGGGATTACAGCCAGTATTATTCAAGAGCAAATGAGATCCCAAACACTGCCCAGCCAGTGAATAGACAGATAAAAAATGCACTTGGCAGGGGGAAGCTGTGACACAACTCTTCATAACCAGGAGGAAAACTCACTGGAAAAAGAGGAGTAAACAAAATGATAGACTTTTCTGCACCACCTGCCCCGGAGGCACTGAAATATTCTCCACCCTGAATAAGCTGGACAGAAGTGACTCCTGGCCCAGCCATACTGCCATGGATGCTCAGGGCTCCCCATACTGCTGTGGGGTGATGCCAAGCTGTCCCATGTCACCTCAGCTGCCTGGGGTGGAGGAAATATTCAGGCAAGCCCTCTGGGATCCCCTGCCCAAAGATACCCTTCGCTGGGTACAGGTCATGGGGCCGTTCAAAGCCCCATTGTGCACCCACCGCTGATAAAATCACACTAAATACACCTGGAAGGACTGCAGGCCTCCACATCTGCTGCAGCTGGAGAAGGATCAGGTGTCCCTAGGCCACCTTCCCATCCCCACTGCATCAGGGCTCTGAAAGGATGCCAAGCTCTCCACACCTTTTTTCTCCCACCCTCGCATGGTGCAGTATTGAGATACTTGGAGATGGCAAGCACAGTCCATTGGTGACCTGCTCCGGGCTCAGCCAAGTGGTGTGAAGCTCCTAAAAGTGCTGGGAGCAGAGCACACCTCCGCCATGCATTAATCATAGCTTGGTTTTGAACACGTCAGGACAGAGAGGAGGAACTGATGACCTGAACATCCTCTCCCCGCAGGCTCCTTCCCTCTGCATCCCCTCATCTTGCCACCCTAGGGTCAGGACATCCCGAGCTGACAGCAGCCCAGAAGGAAACAGCAAATTGGCCAAAAGCTGATTAATTCCTCCCTTTGCCTCTCCGAGCATCCCGAGATTGGAGCGAGAGGGAGAGGATGAATCGCACATCGGGGACGGCAGCGCCCAGGTACGGCGAGGAGGAAGAGACACGGAGCGAGCCTGAGTGTCACCCACAGAAGAAACATCCTTGTGGGACTAAATTGGATTCAATATAATAAACTATCATCTTGAAACGAGTGCACCAATTGAGTTTTGATGTAAACACTAATATTTTCTCCACTCCGCTATTCTCTTGCAGGGAGATCTCATGTTTATTTCACTATGTGTCCTACCTACTATTGCTCTCATACATCAAAGGGTTCGAGGACAAGGAGCCTGATTTTGAAAACATTATTCTTTTAAAGATTTATTCGCTCGTCTTGACCACCTCCTCTGCTGAAAGGGAGAAGCTCTCCATAAATTATTTCAGCGCCCTATGTAAAACACGCACGTGCACGCCGCCCTCAGCTCAGCAAACTTTGTGAGGAGACCTCTAGTCCTTCTCCCTCCTGGTTCATGCTCTCCTGAGAGCCTTCCTTGCCCTCTCCATGCTGGACTACTCCATTTACCACCCTAATCCCATCCCACCGTGGCCCCAAACAGGGAGAAGCTGTGAGACAGGTGACATATCCAAGGTCACACGGGGACAGCATGGCACAGAAGGTATCTCCAGGCATCTCGATGTCTCACCTTGCACTTTTGCCCAGGTAAAACCAGTCCTGGGGCTCAGCCTAACACCTCTAAACCCTGCTGAGAGCTCTGTGTGACAGCAGCAACCACCAGAACCCGCACGGCCTCGCTGAGGAGTGTTGGCTCTAAGCAGTGCAGACAGACACATGTCGGAGAGATGAAGAATTCATCTCCTTGTTTTGTAGCCACAGAGCCTCACTCACTCAGGGTCACCAAGGACAGCTGCAAGAAACATGAAAAACTTTCCAAAGGCCGAGCACCAGGCAGGTCTTTGAGGAGCAGCACATGCAAAATTAACCGCCCGCTCCCTCTGCCCCTTCACGGCAGATGCTGGGAGCACTCAAAGGACGCTACGTTTATTTAAAATTAAATAAAAGAAGCTAATTTTGGCATGCAAGAGCGAATGCACCTGGGGGACTCCTTGCTTCAGGGCACTGCCAACAGAAGAGGAGTAACGAAGTTAAGAAAGCAATTAAGAAACTGCTGCAGACACTCGGTGGGAGGTTGGCTGCTCCCGAGTGAAGTGCAGCATACACAGTGATGAGAGGAGATTGCAGCCCTGCTTCTGCCACCCCACAGACCCAGGAACTGCCTGTCTCCGAGCCCACCCACAGCCTGCAGCACATCGGCAGTGCCCAGGCTGTGTCCTGCTCCTCGGAGAATGGATGTGCCTTTTCTGGCTTGAAAATGGGAGGAAGCACACCCTGCCCACCCTGACCCCACAGCTCGGAGAGCAGCTGGAGGAGGACATCACCCAAGGTCTCCAGACCGTGCCACAATCAAGCTACACCCTAAACGTCAAAATGAGCAGCTCCCTGTCTCCTCTGCATCCCTGGAGTCGCGCTAATCCTGCTCCGGGGGCACAGGCACAGGGTGGGCACTGCCAGCCTTGCACTGCTTGTGGGATGGGGAAAACTACAAACACTGCGGAGCGTGGTGGGACAACGGAGCCTGCGGAGCGAGGATCCAGAGACTCCTCTCTTTCTTCTGCGGGGTTTTGTCAGCACCGTGTGGAAGAGCTGCAGCACTGCACGCTGCTCCCAGCTCCTCACCACGCAGCCCATCCACACGGATCCACACAGATCCACACCTCCGTGGGGCTGGAGTCCTGCTCTGACATCCCTGCCTCATGCAGGGGGGACCTGGAATGCCACAGGATGCCTCACACATGCCTCGTGCAGGGAGGATGCACAGGGATGCACAGCTGCCTGCCTGGCACAGGCGTGAAACCAGGGCACAGCAGAGGGGGGCACAAAGAAAAGAGGCTGGGGATGCTGAGCAGCCCTCCAGGCTACTCTGGGTGTAAAATTACCCATGGCAGGCTGCACGCTGTGCTCTGGCTCTGCAGCCCTTTGCTCCTCAGTGACTCATCGATATTTTGAGGCTGGAAGAGATGGTTCTGACAATTTTTAGACTGGCCTTGGAAAAAAATGGCAAACAGTGATTCAGAGCGAACCCTGGGTGTCCAATGCCTGCTCCATGCAGGGAGTCCATGGAGAGGAGGAGGTGCAGAGCATTCCCCAGTCCCTTTCAAAGCCTCTCCTCTCAGCCCGGGTGGTTTCTCGCTGTGCAGAAGCCAGAATGCAAAATGGAAGCAAAGTAAAAATGTTCAAAGGCTTCCAAACCCTCTGCGTTAGATTTGGGCAGGCCTGGAGGCACTCCTGCTTCTCTCTCCACTCCCACACTCGGTCCAGGTCTCAGCCAGAGCAGCCTCCCCAGTCCCTTGTGCTGTTTGAACATGGGCACACACTCTGGAGCAAACCCAGGGAAGGAAATCCACGGTCCCTGAGGGATGCACGACCTTGTGCACACGCAGAGTGTCTGCAGCAGCTCGGTGAGCTCGAGCTCAGCTCACCCCTCCTTCCCAAATCATCACCCCCAGAGCCAGAAGAGGAGAATATTCCCCCAAAAGCCATTTTTGAATGTGACATCAATTTGTCCATACTGACGCAAAGGATTTGGAGAGCCATGGATACTCCCAAGTTTTGGGGCTCTCTCTTCTGCAACACAGCAAAAGAAAATAAAAAAACACCTCAGAGCAAGCAGAAAGGCAAGACCAGTAAGATCAGAGCCCACATGGGGCTTAAATCCTCCAGGACATAACTCTGTCCTTTCCCATTCCCTCTCTCCAGCCAGCGATACCCTGAAACACCCCTTGCTTCTCTGGCAGCTTAGGGGGAATGAGGGAATGACTTTGCTTTTCATTTCCTGTCAGATGGTCTCAAGTCAGGATTTTCTGAGCATGGGTTCATGGCTGCAGAAGGAATCCTGCCTTATATTTGTGCTCCACGGGACACTGAGTAACAGAAGGGCATTTCTGGCTCAGCAGTGGCCCAACGGCAGCTGAAATGTCAAGCACAGCTGACTTGCATGATTTTTCATTGATTAAGATGACAAAGTTGGGCCAAAATCTTACAGAGACCGATTACAGAGGCCTGATGCCATCTAATCTAAGCCTTGGTTCGGTGGCTTTAGGCCTAAATCCGAGCTTAGTCTGCAAATGATCTGTGCTCCCTTGGTTATCTCCACCAACTCAGGGAATAAGCAGTCATGTAAAACCAGACACGGAAAGATGCTGAGGAATTAATGAATAAAAAAATAACATGCTTTCCCCACTCTGAGGCTGCTCCTTGGGAGAGAAAGAAAGAAGGAGATGGATGGAGCATCTCCAAGCACCACGACAGGTAAAAACCCACCTCGAGCCTCCCAGCACCATGGCAGTGCCAGCAGGAGCTGTTTAGCTGAGGGTCTCACCCCTGTATCAACAATAAATACATCTGCAATAAATATGCAAAGTTGTAACTGATTTGCATTGACATTTGGACTGGGGGGAGAGCCGAGGGGAGAAAGAAATAAAGTCCATTACAGCACGGAGTAATTTAGGATATTACCACCAGCATCTGAATTACAAATCTACCTCTCATTACTGGTATGTTAACTGGGAAAGGCAGCTTCTCCACAACATGCAAGGCAGAGTTTATTAGCATGAATTTGCATAATAATTAGCTCTGCAGCAAGCAAAGGCTGTTGTGCCTTTCAAAAAGCCAACTTTCAATGTCAATATCCGGCCCCAATTTGGCTCCTGCCCTTGGTCCCTCCGGCAGTGAAACCCTGGGCAGGCACTGCCATCTCCCTGATACTGCTGCCTGCTGGGACCCAGGGAGGTCCTGCCTCAAACCTCGGGTGCTGGGAGGCACAGAGAGCTCCTAGGGAGGGGTTTTGGCCAAAAAACCTCACTGCACAAAGAGTTTCTGCATTGCACAGAGTGTTCCTGCATCCCATGAAGAGTCCCTGCATCCCACGGAGAGTTCCTTTCCCTGCTGCATTAATAGAGCTGCTGCTGGATGGCTACAGAGAACTCCCAAAATCCCCCTTTAAAATATCCCCACTACGCTGCTATCCAACAATGCCACAATGAAGAAAAGATGGTGATCATAGAGGGAATTGTATTTATTCTCCATCGACCCAAGCTGGCTGCCAGAAGGATGATGATACTGATCCAGCCTGGCATTTTCCAAGTAGCCTTATGCCAATCACAGACTCTTTACTAACCAGAATGGAAAAATAAAAGCAAAAACATGAGGCTATTTTAGTCTTTTTGCTGAAACTACAAGTTTCACCTTCTAGGGCTCCATCTATAAATATATATATGTAGGTGTGTTTCAAATGCAAATATCTCAATTCGAACAAGCCAAAGAAAACTCACTTGCTGGTGGAAGGAGGCTGCACTATTTTGTTTCTCCAAATGTTTTCTTTGATTTTTTTTTTTTTTTCCCACAGCTTTTCAGCAGAAAGTCGTGCCTGGAAAAGCTCACTCTCTCCAGTCCCCAGTGCTGCAGGCAGCCTCCCTCACCTTGCATGATCCAAGCTTTCTGTTTCGAGAACTTTTGGGGACACACCAAACACACTTTGTTTCACCAAGGATGGAGCTGCTGTTCCTGCTGTTTTAAAAACAATGTGCCTCCATTTCCCCTAAAATGAAATTATTCCCCAGCAGGGACTGAGCTGATCATTTGCAGACTGCAGCATCTGAGTGTTGGACTGAACTTGGCTATTTGCAACACAGGAAAATCCTTCTGCCAGCTCTAAAAAGAAAGGCATTACCCAGCGAAGTCTCAGATTTGCCATCTCCAGGCCTTGGGCTGCAAGTCTTGCTCTCTGCAGCCTCTCCCCACCCCTACACGCACAATTCCCGACCAGCATGAGCGGTGACGCACCAGCTTTGCCTTTCAGCATCTCACAGCGCTAGAAATAGACCTCTCAGAATGAGCTTTTTTGGGCCTGACACTGCCCCCAGTCCTGTTTTCATGAGAAACCCTTTTAACCCACCATCTCTGGGTGTCAGCAGCCTTAGAGAGGACAAAACTCCTTTACAAGATGCAGCAACCCCTTGTTCTTGTGCTGTACAGTCTGGGTCCTACATACCCTTGAAAACCACACCTCAAAGGACCAGGACTCCTAAATATATCCTATTCTACTATTATTTCAGTCAGGAGCAAAATAAAATGGTATAAAAGGAGTCTGAGCAGCAGCAAATAAACGTCGGCACTTCTGCATGTCCTGAAAGATTAGGAAAAAGAATCAAGGAGCGCATTTGAACCACTCAACATCACCTCAGTTAGCAGAAGGCTTCAGAATTCCTTGTCCTTGAAAAACAGGAGGGGAATAAAAAGAGGAAAGTGTGACCCAAGTCCTGAGAGGGCGGAACAAAGCAGTTGGGATGGGCTGGAGCTGGGGAGTGTCGGCATTTCCCGGATTCTCCAGGAGATGGGATCGCGCGGCTGTGCGGCTCCGGAACGACGCGAGATGGTGCTGCTTCCCCAGGCACGGGCAGGGATGTGCGGCCGGGACACGGGCGGCGAGCTGGGAGAGGGATGCGGCTGCCTGGGCAGGGATGAGGGGCGGGATGCGGCGGGCGGGGCAGGGATGAGGGGCAGGGATGCAGGACAGGGATGCAGGGCAGGGATGAAAGGCAGGGATGCAGGTGAATAAGCAGGGATGCAGGTGACAAAGCAGGGATGCAGAGCAGGGATGCAGGTGACAAAGCAGGGATGCAGAGCAGGGATGCAGGTGACAAAGCAGGGATGCAGAGCAGGGATGCAGGTGGCCAGGCAGGGATGCAGAGCAGGGATGCAGGTGACCAGGCAGGAATGCAAGTGAGCAGGCAAGGATGCAGAGGAGGGATACAGGTGACCAGGCAGGGATGCAGGTGACAAGGCAGGGATGCAGGGATGCAGGTGACCAGGCAGGGAAGCAGGGCACAGAGACACTGGCACAGAGATGCAGAGCAGCAGGGCAGAGATGTGGTTCATTGGACAGGAATGCAGGACAGCAGGAATGCAGGGAAGCCGGGGTAGGGATGGGAACAGCCAGGGTAGGAATGGGAGCAATCAGGGCAGGGATGGGAACAGCCAGGGCAGGAATGGAAGCAACCAGGGCAGGGATGTGACTGCCTGGGCAGGGATTCAGCTGCCAGGGCAGTGGCACAGGAATGAAGAGCAGCAAGGAAGAAATGTGGTTGCCTGGGCAGGGATGCAGGGCAGCAGGGATACAGGGCAGCAGGGATGCAGAGATGAGTGCAGACAGAGCAGGGATGAGCGTGGCTGGAGCAGGGATGCTCCAAGCCCACTCTCGTTGCTGCCCCTCATGCTCCTGCACCACACCCAGCAAGGAGCAGATGAGGAAAATGCAGATAGGAAGAGCTGGCAGGAGCCTGTACAAGTTCCTGCAGCTCCTGGTTTTCAGCTCATTTAAAGTCTGTTCATAGAAAGAGAGAGAGAAGGGTAAATAACTCCATTCCAAAGCACTCTCCACCTCAAGAGATTTGCTGTCGAAGAAGGAAATGCTGAGGTTTTAGAGAGAAAAAAAGTCTGCTTAAAAGTTGAACAAGTGAAAAGACATCATAAACCACATAAACACTTTTTTTTCCCTGTGCAAGTCAAATATTTGTTCCCGACTTGGGCTTCTAAAGACAAGTTGGGCAAGCTGTTCCTAATTTTCTTACGAAATTCTACTGTACAAGACACATTCCGTGCATGTTTTTCCTTTTGGAAAAGCGCGGAGCTGAGGATCCTGCAGAGCTCATCAGCAATCCAACACCCATGTGTGCAACCCCAGGATAACAAACCCAGGCAGGGACGTGGGGGGAGAAGTGGGGAATGAACATTTGGAAGAAGATGATTCTGTAGTGAATTTTAAAGGAGTTATCAGCTGCTCCTGGGTAAATCAGCTTGGCTAAGATAAGAACCAGAACAAATACTTATTCTAAATTTACACTGACCTAAACCTGAATGCTTGAGGGTTGAATAATTTTGGTGAACTATATATTTTTGTGAAATCATTTCCTGGGCTTCTTGCATGGGTTGAAAGAGATTTAGCTGGGAAGGATAAATCCTGGCTGCTCATATACTGTTGTCAAAAGGATGGGATGGAGACACAGATACAAACACTGATAGATGGCAATAAAAAAGATTTTTATAGTGGCTCAGTTTGTGCTGTTTCACTGTGGCAAAACTAGACCAAGATCTCTCCAAGTGACTTTTTAATCTCTCGTTGCTTAAAGGGCTCATCCAGCAAAAAAAAGGGTCCCAAATTTTTGGAAACTCCTTCATGATTGCTCATACACAGGTCCCTGCTCAGACAGGCCCTCCAAATCATCACCTCTTAGGCGAAGTCTCAGTTTATTTCCTCAAGATGGTGTCACCCAGGAAGGGTCACCAAGGAAATTTGGCAGAGTTTTCTACCACTACCACTACCACTACCACTACCACTACCACTACCACAGGCTAATTTGGAGACACTTAAAAACATTCCTCTGCTTGCCTGCCCTGCCTGAAGAGCAAATCAGACTCATTGCCTGCGCATCTGGCTGGATGGGGTCCACATCTGTACGTGCAGCTGTGGGCTGTGCTGTCCAGCCCCAGGCACTGACCTCCAGCAGGTGTTGAGCCAAGCCCGGAGGCTGCATCCAAAGGAGAGCACCTTTCCCACCACCACACCAACCAGGACCTTCTGCCTGCAAGGACCCTGCTGACACAGTCCCTGTCACCACATACTCAAACTCATAACCTGGCAGAAGGCACAGAAACATCCAGCTCTCGGCTCCTGTCCTACCTGCATGGCTGGATTCCCTTCAAGCCCACGCAGGAGAAACCCTTTTTCACCAGGAAATTGTCACACAGGAATTTTCACCTGCTCTATCTCCCCCTCCATCCTCAGAGGAATAAGAGCACACGCACGGCGTGACAGGAACAAGCAGAAGCCAAGTTTACATAAACACTGGCGAGCAGGACATAAAGGTTATTTGTACCTGCGGGCTGCTTGGGGAACCTGTGAAATACCAAGGGCTGGCACTAGACAGAAAATTCCTGTAACGCTAAAGACTGCAGCTTTTTTAAGTCCCCGAGCAGTGCAGGGGCAGCTGAAAGCAAGAGTGAGCAGCTAGAGCAGGTGGTTCAATGCTACTGAGCATCTCCCATCCCCTCCTTGTGCTGGACAGCAGCCCAATCCCAACCTCAGCTCAGGAAACATCCTCTCACCTGGCTGAGACCTCCTGTCCCACGACAAGAGTGGGCAAAGACAGGAAGATTTACATCAGTGTTGTACTTCACACTTAAGGCTCTTTATAAGGGCTCATTCAAAGTCTGGGAGAGCTACTCACATTTTATGGATAAGGAAAATGGAGCCATGGAAGTCAGGCACCTTATCCAAAGCCACAGAGAGGGAAAAGAGAAGTTCCAGGATTAGAGAGAACAGAGCAGCAAAGATCTCCTCCTCCCATCCCACAGAGAGAGGCTGATTCAAACTCCACCGAGCAAAAAAACCCAGGAACAGGCAAACCTTGCAAAGTTGTGCAGGGTCAGGTTTGTGGGACATGAGAACAAGTGGAAACCAGGGGATAATGATCCATGAGGATCACGTTCACCCCTCAGCTCCAACGTGATCTCCTCAGGGTGACCTTGGGCAAGTCTCCTTCATCCCTCTGCAATGGATGGATGGATGGATGGGGAGAAACCTCTCAATTTGGCTTATTCTCCTCATTCTCTCCACCCTTAGAGGGAGAAACTATCTCTTATCACTTGCTCATTGATGACCCAGATTAATTAGACGATTCTGGAAGCTACCAGACTATACCACAACAAAGAGCCGAAAAACACTGCAATTTCCTTACGTTTTCAACTCACCTTCAGATTTTGGGGAGGAACTAACAATGTTTCTTTCCTACCAGAGGTCTTGCTGGAGGGAAGGCAATTGAGAGGGATGCAGTAAGTTACGACTGGGCTCACAAAGCACCAGTGTTTGCATGTGTATAAATATATTTCTCCTTTTGTGTACACACCCACGTGGACTCGGGATGAGCAGGGTGGAGGTGGAGCATGTAAACTCGGGCAAAGATAAAAATCAAATAAAACCCAACCAAAATTAACAAGGGGAGAAAGCCTTTTACTCAAACAAAGAAAGTCATTTTGCAGCCACCGATTTTCCCCCCCTTCTTTTTCTCTTTTTCGATATTTTTTTTTTTTTTTAAAGCCGGCATTGTGCGGAGCAGTGTTCCTCTGCAAGACTTCAGATGTTGCCGTGTTCAAATGAATCCCATTTTGTCACAATCAATGACTTTCCCCGCTCGTTATTACCTGCAGCCCTCCAGAGCTGGAGGTGCCGCTGGCAGCGCTCCAAGCGCCGTGCGGGGAGGCAGAGGAGCCCACACCTCTCCAAAATGCACAGCGAAGGTAAACAGCAGAATGTCACCTACACCTGGGTAATTTTTAATTTTCTTTCTTTTCCCCGTACTGTTAAATTACCTCCAGCTTATTTGTCTGGCTAGAGGTTAATGAAACATTAATGATGTTAATGAGCCTTTCATGCTGCAAGTTTTTTCAAGAAAGAGATAGAATGGCTGTTTTCCTTCCCTCTTAATCTTTTCCATCATTCGGGAGTTGCAGGGCCAAAGCAATTAGTGACTCAGGCAGCTCTGTCTCCCCTCCCGGTCACAGCCCAGTGGGGCAAAGAGAAGAAACCTATTAAAGCCCCTTCACATGTCCACAGGTGAGGAGCTCACGGGCTGATGCAGCCGCGCTGCTTTAGCCAGAAGGCAAAACGCCATTCAGGGGGAAAAACAGGGGGAATTAACAATCTGGAGCTGTCGGGAATGCTGAAGTGTCGCCATTAGCTGTGCACTGTTTGTTAGAGAAGGTGACAAGTGATTTTCAAAAGGTTCGAGGAGGTTTGGGTTGGGCTCCACAGCCGAGGGGTGGCTTGACAGCTTCCCCCATCAAATCCCATGTCGGTTTTCATCCCGCTGAGCTCTGATTCCGGGTGCATGACATCCCTCTGGACCACAGCCAGCCAAAAATCAACCCTTCCTTCCCAACTAATTTGGTTGAAATACGAAAAGTGTGCGAGGGGGAAAGACACGGCGAGAGAAAAACTAAAAGATTCGGAGAGATGGCTGCTCTCCACCCTGCCCATCTCCACTCTGCTGCCTCAGATACCAGGCAGGATTTCTTTATCATTCCTTAATCCCCTCAACACAACCGCAGAGTGAAAAAACCCACTGGTCTCAGTCCATTTTATGTGTGGCTCATCCCACACTGAGCACACCAGGAGCTGGGGTCCCCTCACCACGGAGCCCCTGCTGCCACCACGGTCCCTGGCGCAGCACTGGGAGGTGACACTGCCTCCACTCCCCGTGATGGATGCACCGGTGCCAAAGGGCACACAACTAAATTACGAGCTGGCACTTACAAGGAGTGAGGGCTCTGGCTTGTGCTTCCATTAGAGGGTATCTATCTGCATTTAAAGCTGTGGCGCTCTGATAAGGAGAAGGGAGGAAGCCAGAGAGACCTCAAAAAATTGCCTGGACGAACTCCGAGATAAGACTTTTCAGACAGACAAAAAAGCCTGTCCTGATTTATAGAGCTTCGTCCGTCCTTGACAGTACCTCTGGAGCTCCTGATCGCGGCTGTAAAAAAGAAAGTTCCATCAGAAATGTGTGTTCTGCCCCCAAACTATTTATCCAGACAACCTGTCAACCTACCACAGCCAGATCCTCTCTTGACACGGACAAGGCAGCAACACAATCGGCCGCCTTTTATTTTTACCCTCTCCTCTCCCCTGTTCCTACTAATCACAGATGCTTTGTCCGCTCAATAATAAAGATCCCGGGCGCCTCAGTTTCCATTTTTTTGTTATCGTGCCTTTCACCCGGCATGTTTATTTATGACTGCTACAAAGCGCTTCCACGGGAAGATGCCATTAGGCTGGAATGATGCTCCCTTGACATTGAGATCAGAATCAGCACAGGAGCCATGCAACAACTCATCTTTATGTTTGCTTGTCTTAATTCCTTTTCTTTCATTGTTGTTATTATTGCTGATATTATTATTATTATTATTATTATTATTATTATTATTATTATTATTATTATTATTATTATTATTTCCAGCACTAGGGCTGCCAGGCAGGGAGAGGCAGAGGGGCACGTGCAGCACAGAGATGGAGCAGCTCTGGCTGAGGGCACAGATGGCACGGGCTGGCTTGGATAATCCTGCCCTCTCCCAGGGCAGCTGCTGAACGAGCCCATTAAGGGAACAGGACCCCACACTGACAAGGGCACAGCAATGGATTTACTCTCCTGCATACTGGGGCAGGAGCTCCTCCAGAAATCTGGGGAAAGATTGATTTTGGGGGGCTGAGGTGCACTGTTGAGCCAAGGAGGACAGTGCTGGGGAGCAGAACGCGATAGTCAGGGATCAAGATCTCAAATCAGCCAAACCCTCGTGGTCGCAGCACTCAGCCTGTGCTGATGGGGCCACAGGCTCCCTCTGCTTACAAACCCTCTTGTCACCAGAAAAGATGAGCAGGCGCACAGTGACGGTGACTTTAACGCTGTCCAGAGCCCCTGTGACCCTCCCAGCCCTGCTCTACTCCCTTTCCTCAGAAACTCCTGGCAGAGCTCAGTATGAGCACAGACATGGCACAGATCTCTGAAGGTGAGCAAACACCCCTGAGATCTTCTCCATCTGCTTAGAAGATGAAAATGGGGAAAAACCAACCCTGCCGCAAAGGAATCAGCTGTCCCCTCTGCTTCCCGGCCCCCATCCGTGCTGGAAGGTGGCCCTGGGACAGGGGACACGCTCCCTTTCCAGTGCCATCTCCCAAAGGACGGTGTGCCCAGTCTGCCATGCTCCCGCGAGACGCTGGGGCAGACAAAGGGAGGGTTTTGTGGGACCTGGCACCGCTTCCAGCCGCCAGCCACGGCGCGTCCTTCCCCGGCACCGGCTCCCTAATTAGTTCTATTGGTTTCAACAGTTCGGCGGGCTCGGGGAATGTAATATTTAACACCCTAGAGGGAAGCCTTTCACGCCGATGCCTCTTTCATCATCTCTGCCCATCTGGTGCTCACTTCAAGCTCGCAAAGCACCACCTGCTTGGAAAACAACGAACTCCTGTGACTCCCCGGCTCCTCCCGACTAGCTGGACCCTCTGGGAAAGGCAGGTGGGAGCAGCCCTCCCCAGGGCAGCGAGCCTTCACACCCATCGTGCGTGTCGTGTTCACTCAAAAAGGGATTATTATGGCGTGTTTATACCACTGCTCAGCAAGGATGCTGATTCCAAGGGAGCAATTTGTCCCTTCGTGGATTGCTCCACAAGAGCTCAGGAAACGCACATCACATCCATGGGGACGGGGAGGGGACAGACCTCTTGTGTTTCCCCTTTCTCAACATGACAGCCTCACCATCACCACCTCTCCCAGGTTAATCAAGGGTAGGTAATTGGGGAAGGGCCATTAGCAGGGAAAGGATGTGGTGCAACCCCACAACAGCATCAGGCAGCAGGCGCTGTCCGTGTGACATGGTGACACCCATGAGTGGCACGTCAGGGCCCCTGCTGCAGCGGGTGATGCCACGTGGCCACGGACACTGCACCATTACAACCTCTCTAACAACCAGACTGAGCAGAAATGGGAATTGAGCCCATAAAACCATTTGCTTTCTGCAGCCACAGTAGCACGGCTGACGTTCGGAGACATCACTGCGTCTGGAAATGATTAGATTCCTTCCAGTGACTGACACCTGCTAATAACCTGGAAGATGGATAGAGCATACTCACATTGTCATCTCCAGCTATCTACAACTTCATTTTCCATCATCTTTGTCACTCAAGGACAGCAGCAAAGGATGTTATTGCTACTGGTATTGTTATTGTTATTATTTAAGCCATGCAGCGACAAATCTGCAGGTATTGGGCTGGGTTGGGCAGGCCAGTAGATTCTCCTTCAGATCAGAGGGAAAATTATGGGGAGCATTATGTATAATGTATTTTTCTATTAAATTAAAATCAGCCTCCCTTGACAAAGTTCAGTGTGTTAAGCGACAGTGGGAAGGACGGTGGGTTTAACCTCACGCTCAGCCACAGAGTCAGGGAAGATGGATTGGTGGATGGGTGGATGGATGGATGCTCAATCCCAGGGAAATACAGCCACATTCTCTCTACACAATGCTGAACTGTTTTCCTGGGCCTCCTGCCTCTTCACATAAACCCTGCTAGTCACTCATCCATGCTAAAAAAATAATAAATAAATAACCGGTGCACAAGAGTGCCAAGGGCAGAGAAGTTAAAGGACATTACAACTCTTTAATTACATCAGTCTTGGAAAGAAAAGAGCTGTCATTCCCTCCTTCTTCCCTCTGGGGAACACTCGGTATCTACCTTGGCCAGAACCCCCTTAGGAAAGTTGTCACAACATATGTCCTCCCTGTGATTCATGCCAGGGATGGGTTTAGTCCTGTATTAATATTCCCTACCCACTATTTACCGTGCTGCATTCCCACACAGATGCACAGAAACAAATGCCTTTCATCTCCTGCCTTCAGACGAGGGGGGAAAACCTTAGTTAAGCTTTCCAGATAAGGCTGTTGTCTGCAAGTCACTGGGTTTAGCCATGAGGGAGGATTTTCTTCTGAGAGCACCTTAAGGAAGGTTTAAAGATGTGATTGCAAGGGAACGACCCCTCGAGGGGCTGAGGACCCTGACCTGGGGACACTAAACACAATCAGTCATCACCCCCCACCTTCCCAGCACACACAGCCCATCATGTGCTGCCCTGAGATGCCAGGAGGCATCAAAGAGCATCCCGAGAGCTCAGAGAGTTTCTTCAAATAAGAATGTTTTTAAAATCTATTTCTCTCTGACAAAAACGCCCTTTGTAGAAGTGAAAACGGTTGTCACGAACCCATCGCCCACCTGCTAAAAGATCCCATTACATTTCGGTATTGAACTTCTTTTTCATCACGGAAGTTATTGAAACAGTGATGGCAACAGCCAATAGTGCTTTCGATTAAAAATGTATCACAGCGTTTTGTGATTTAAAAGCAAACAAACAAGAAAGGCGCCATGAAATGTTAATGCACACGTGAGCGGGTTTGATTTCTGTTTGCTGTTTGTTTGTCAAACATTTTCAACTATCAATTAATTATCAAAACTGGGCCACAAAGTGGAGCCTGATCCACACACCCTGTGACACCGATCAGGAGGCTCCAGCAGCATCACTGCTCCCATGAGGATGCACAATTCCGGCACAGAGCGCGGCCGTGGGATGATTTCAGGAAGGTGAGCAGTGAGTGATCATCCTTCCCCCCCTCTAAGCGACACAAGAGACTGATGGGGCTGCAGCCCATCAGCAGCTCCCTGGTGACCTTGGAGCCAAGGCCATCGCTCTGTGTTGTCAGAGCCACATCACGAAGACCAGGACATCTTTTGTGGCGATCTCTGATGCTGAAGGACACACCACGAGGGATGGGAAAGGACTGGCAGGTGCCTTGGTCATCCTCCCCTCCTACTGCATTTTTAAAAGCCCTTGCAACACCAAAAGAGAGCAGGAAAAAGAAAAAAAAAGGAAGACAATTAAAAAAAAGAAACCATCGGAGCTGAGGCAGGTGAATAAGGAGATATGGCAGAGTCAGGAGGCAATGGCCCAAGGGACCCATTAACAAGATTCCTCCCACACAACATCCAGGAGCCCAGGCCATCAATAAAACCTGCTCTCCTCCCCAGCCAGCCTTGCGTGGCTCTGAACTTTCCAGCTACAGGCTGCAGATTGGATTCTTCCGTCATCACCATAAAACCAGATGAATTGTCCACGGCTCAGGGACCTGTGAGAAGGCAGGACCTTCCAGGCAAGCAGGCAGCACACCTCACCTCACAAAACTGGTGCTGCCTTTCAGCAGGGCTGGCCCTGTGCTGCCAGGGTGGGTGTCTGGTCCCACACGCTGCAGAAAACTCATCTCCACACTTTCCACACCCAAAAAAGAGGGATGGAGATGCCCTCACCTCTGGCAACCCAACAGCTTAGCGTGGTGAGCTGCCTCCACAGCACACCCCAGGGTGACACCTGCATTGCACATTGCCTCACCCCTCCCGTGCCAGGATGTGCAAGGAGCCCTCTCATCCCAAATTTCTCAGGAATCACTACAGCCCTTGCTCTGCTTTTTGCTGCAGGAGCCCAAAAAGCCACTGGCGAAAGTCATTTCAACCCTGGCTCTTCCACTTTAGCAGCAGGGAACTACTCCTGCATGGGCTGAGAAGGGCACACAGCCCACCCTGGTCATGGATAATGTGTCTCCTGCTGCAAGAACCAGTCCCAAGGAGGTGCTGGGAAGCATCACCCTGCTCACCCCCCACTACAATAGTGGGACACCCTGGCTGAGTCAAGGTTAGTGCCATGGAGACCTCAAACAGGATGTCCATCCTCTCCTCCCACAGCTCTGGGGGTAAAGCAGTGACTCCAGCATTGTGGAATGCACCATCCCAGCCACGAATAAAGTCTTTGAGATGCAGCAAGAAGCTGGAGCAGACAGAGCCTGGACTCTGCAACAACAGCATTTCTTCCTGTTTTGTTTTGCTTTGCATTCTCATTGCCAGGTTCATTATCTGGGCCCTTATTCCTGCACACGCTTCCCATTTTTCTCCCTCCTATCTCCCCGCGTCCAACGCAGCAGCCTGTATTAGTTTATGTTAACAAGCTGTGGCAGCAGTAATCCTGGCCTCTCCAGCTCCACCGCCTGTTCTGCTGACCAGGCACATTGTTTGTCTCCACTGCCTGGTCCCCTGAGCCTTTCTCTGCCTCGAATCCCAGCCTCCTGCAGGAATTACACCGGGACATACCCCGTGCCAAACGCTGTGGCCACGCTGTCACCAGAGCGCAAGTTGGAAAACATTTTGCTGCCCCGCTGCCACGTCTGCAGGGCACCCAATGGATGGAAAAGCTTGTTTTCTCCTCAAAACAGAGGCTTTTCCTCTGCGTGGCAGAAACAAGCGTCACCCCATGGCCCCAGCGTGCCGGGGGCTCCCATGTGCCGTGCAGTCCCTCCTCCCGCTGGCCATGGGGCAGGAGGCTGGGCTGCCCTCTCCATCCCACCCCACCCTTGCAGTGTGACAGCCCGCATTTGTCTCTTCAGCTTTGACTTCCTCCCCGGCCCAGGTTGACAGCCAGCAGCACTTGGAAAAAGAAGAGAAGGGGGGAAAAAACTAAAGGGCAGCTGCTGTGGTGGAGGGAGAGAGGAACAAAGAGAGATTTCAATCACTGCTCCACTCCAAGGGCACGGGAGCACGATTGAGTGTCCGGGAGGGAAAGGGAGGGTGAAAAGCCTCGCTGGGCGCCTGGGCTCAGCCCTTCTGCCCAGGCACCTCCGTGTTCATCACATCAAAGCCTGTCTTCCCACGCAAGCTCAGCCAGCAGGGGTGGGTGCTGGACCCTCTTCACCCGCCTGGCTTCCCAAGCGTGAGCAATCCAACAGCCTGAGGCACTGAAATAAAGCTCCGTGCACAGAGCCTTGTGCCACTGCACCAAGACACTCCAGAGAGCTCTGCTGGGCTAATGGTGGGGCTGGTTTCAGTGGAAGCATTTAACGAGTGGCGTGTGTGCTGCTGATTAACAGTGTGGCTCTCCAAGGCCAAAGAAGAAAAGGAATTCAGTGTTAGACTGCAAACAATTACTCCTTTTAGATAATCACTGTTTTACAGTCCAGACACATGCATAAATATTGCATAATGCTGGGGCTCAGCACGTAATTGTCAGATATTATTCAAACCGAGTCGCTGCTTTATTGGCAAGAGCTGTGAGCTTGTCACATCTCAGGGTCAGCGGCTGGATGGCTGAAGGATTTTCAAGGAAAGCTCAGGTAATGTGAGCAGCAGATCAGCCATTCCCTAAACCGCTCAGCACCGACCTCTGCAAAGCGATCCCACATTCAGGAGCACACGGAGCGTTGGTGTGTGAGGACAGGGATGTGAGGAAGAGGGGAGGAGCAGCTCCCAGCCAGCTCTCCAGGGCAGGATTTGGGATCAAAGCCCTCCCAGTGCAGCCATGAGGGTGTTTGCAGGGGCACCAACACCCCCAAGAGCTGCAGAACCTGCCTGCCCAGAGCCACACACCTGCACGTCCTGGGGAAACGCTGCTGCCAGAGCCCCGCTCGCGGTGCTGGGGCCGAGCTCCAGCCCCTTTGGACAGGTCTCCTTCCCCTCCTGAGCCGAAGCTGTTTTGTTTGCAAACCATCTGCTCGGCGCCCCGCCGCGCCGGCAGCAGCGAGGGGGCCCAGATGGACGGGCTCTTTGAAAATTCTTTAAAACGAAGCACCCAAGCACAACGGCTCCATATGCCGAAGGGCCGGGCGGCCCCAGGAGCTGTCGCATGACCCTCCCTCCCTCCTCCCTCCCTCTTTGGGTCGGCCCTGCCCAGACCCTAGTGTGCTCCCTCACCTGCCAAGAGCTTGCAAGCCTTTCCAGAGCCCACCTTGTCTCTGCCCAAGTGGCCAAATGGAGGTTGGGGCTCCTGGGCAGCCTCCAGCCTGCACCCCATGCACACCAGCTCCTGATTCCTGGGCCTGGGACAGCAGGCATTGCAATTCCTCGAGCTTTCCAAGGCAGAATATGGGGCAAGGAGAGGCAGGTGGAGAAGATGAGGTTGATTCTTTGGAGAGTTATTTCCTGGCCCCAGTTCACTCCTACTTTAAATGAGACACCTCTGTGATTACTCTGCACAATAACCAGGGTTGGATTTGGCTGAGAGCAGCTCACGGACAAGCTCAGTGGCACAGGAGAAAGCCAGCTGCTTATGGGCAATAAACCCCTGCCTGGAAGCACAGCTCGCTTTCCCTAGGAAAGCTCTGCTGCACCTCCAAATACTCAGGCAAACTTTCTCATTAGGAGGAGAAGGCAGGCTGAAATTCCTGTACTGTCACAGGAACTGGGGCTTTAAGGAAAAAAAAGCCACCTTGCAAAACCCACACCACAATCAGATGAATTTTGATCCAAGCCGCAGTGAAGGACAGCTCTGTGGGATTTCAGATAAATAAAGGCACAAAGGCCAGTGAGATTGCACTGACACCTTTCAGGCTATGCTTTCCTGCCCCTGTGCCTTGAATATCAAATCCTCCCTCTCGCCATCAGCCCTGAACCCCAAAGCTTTGGTGAATGGGGTCAAAAGCGCTGATTCCTGAACAGGAGCTCACCAAAGCCCCTGCTGTTTGTAAAGTCAGGATTCCAGAGCATGGGAAAGCCTTCCTGCGTAATTTGCATTACCAAAGACCCCTGCAGCGGTCCCAGGACACTGGTCTCCCCAGGCTGAGGAGGCAGGAATTGCAATTCCAAAAAATGGGATATCGGTAACCTGGAGAGACTGCCCAGCACCTGAGCTGCAGCATCACCCCCAGATCGTATTCTCCATAAGGATCTGCTGAGAGTGTCAATAAGGAAAGAGATTACACCGTCTTCCTGAGAGAGAGAGTGTGGAAAAATCAGTCAGAGCAAAGAAAAGCTGCTTTGGAGTACGAGCTAAGCAGGGTCTGCAGGAGCACGCTGCTTCCCCCGGGATCGCTGAGCTGGAGGCTGGCACGGAATGAGAGACAGATTAGGGGGGTTCAGGGCATCCTTCCTCTGCCTGGCTGGCCTGGAAGGAGCCGGAGATGGAGCAGTGAGTGATGGAGAGAGGACCTCCCATGCCAGCACCTCCTAAGGTGCTCTTCTCCAGACATCAGCCTCACCTCTCACGGCTGTGCAGTAGATGAGCGCTTTTGTTAACAAAAATCACACCCATTGCCTCCAAAACCACCTGATCCAGGGCCCAAAACCGCAGCAAAGTAACTGTGAATGCTGATAACTTTATCATCCAACAAGACTAACGCTTCTCTTGTGCTAACGATATTCTGGAGAGAGCCGGAGCTGAGGCGGGACAAAGCTCCCGGGCTGCTAATGAAGGACCATAAATAGTGCACCAAACCAGCCCCGAGTTCCTCTCAGCAGCCCTTGATCAAGCAGCACCCCACCAAATAATGAAAATCTCGCTCTTTTGTATCCATGCAAATCACAGGCGCTGCTGGAAATCGCCTGCATTAGCGACTTATCTGGTGGGCCAATAAGGAAAAAAAAGTATCCCATTATCTTGTCCACTTGAGCATTAGAGCAGCTCGAAGTGTTTTCATCCACCTCCTACGATCCTCGTGGCTTCCAGCTCTGTTTCCATGGACTGTATTTCCCACATCCCTGCTGGCTGCTCTCTTGGACAAACAGATGCCAGATCCATCCGAGAGAGATCAGGCAAGGCTCGGAAGCCTTTAGGGGTAACCACCACAACTGCCCTGCTGGAGCTCCGAGCATCAAAAACCCACATTTCCACCCAAAGGCAGAGGGGTCTGGCTGCCCGTGATTCTTTAAGGCTCACCAGTGAAGGATAGCATTATCCAGCTGGAATTCCACCGGGGAATTCAGGTAAGCAGACTGTAATTAACTGAGCTGGCACGCTGCTGCATCCGACAGATGTAGAAATGCACCTTGAAAGGAGGAAAAGGAGGAGGGAGGGAAGAGCAGGAGAGGAGCGATGCCTACCCAGGGTCCCTCCCCACGCACTCCGGGGGGATTTGGGGAGATGCAGAGGCTGCAAAGGAGCAGTCAAATGTGTGGCAGTGCTTTCCTCCTCCTCCCAGCTGTTGGGCAGGAGCAAAATCCCCATGGAAATGCAGGCAGAGAGTCTCAAAAGCACTGATAGTGAGTTGGAGCTGGAGTTAGGCTGTCCAGAACCCTCGGGCAGAGACAGCCGACACTCAGAGTGGGAAATGGGGAAATTCGTGCTCCTCAGCTTAGGAGGCTCAAGGCACAGCTTTGCTGTCAGGCACGTCATGCTGGGCTTTCGGAAAGCAACCAGAAAGCAGGATTTGTCTGCCTGACCCCGAGCCAAGCAGCAGTAATCTCCATCCAGCCCAGCTAACTCCCGTGTCAGCCCCACGCCACCACAAACCTCTCTGAAGAAATGTGCCCAAGCAAACGCCCGCGAGCGAACGTCCTGGATTTGTTCTGCTCTGGCCTGGCTCACACCAGCCCCCACACCACCAAATCCTGCGGAGATGAACCTCCCCCATCCCACCACGCCCGAGGCAAGACCTTCAACCCAGAGCTTGGACAACATTGCCTGGGCACAGCAAGGGCAGAAGAGCAGCTCTGCCTCCCGTCCCGCCCCACAGCACCCCGACCTCCATCGTGAGGCACAGCTTTCTCCCTTTCCCTTTTTGCTTTGTAGGATAA
Organism: Origma solitaria; assembly: GCA_013397895.1. Lineage (NCBI taxonomy): Eukaryota > Metazoa > Chordata > Aves > Passeriformes > Acanthizidae > Origma > Origma solitaria. Next base: position 587,044 of record VZRL01001512.1, on the reverse strand, counting down.
TTTGACTTTTCCCTGCTCTGCGCTGTAATCAGGGTGGCAGTGAATTACAGCACGGGTGGCTCTGCTCCTTTCAGATGTCAGAGCCTGCAGTAATTGTGGCACCCGCTTACATTCATGTCAATGGGGACTCCTTTGTGGGGCACAGAGCTCACCCTGCCCGTGCCGAGCCCGGGACAGCCTCTGCCCATCCTCTCGGGGGTCTCGCTCCTGCCTTCCCACCGGCAATGTGGGCAGCACGTCACCAGGCAAAGCTCCCTGTCAGAGGGGAACACGTTCCCCAGCTCAGTCCTGCTCCAGGAGCCCATCCAAACTGCAATTCCCCCGTCCTGCTGCCCACAGAGGTTCTCCAGACCCCCCATGATGGTTCCTCTGACACAGACTCCCAAAATTGCCCCAGGTGACTTCAGCATATACTTCCCTGCCCTCTCCTCCCGGACCCTCAGCTCAGCATTTCAAGACATGTGAAGGTTTTACCCTGCAGGGATGTGCCAGGAGAGGGAAAGAAGCCATCAGGAGGGCAGAAGTTATCCCAGCCACAGGAAATTTGCTCTCCAGGTGGAGCTTTGCCTGACTGCAGCAGGAACAGGACCATGGTGGGAAGAAAGGGTCTGAAGCAAGATGCCCCAAGAGTTTCCCAGGAAGTCACCTCCCTCCTGCCACCCCCAGCTTCAAGCAGAGTGACATGGGGATCAGGAGGAGGATGAAAAGCCTTATTACCATCCTTTGCCTCTTCTTGCACATGGGAAGAATGCAACCCCTACATCCAGCTGGATGGGGGAGGATGGGGAAAAGCAGTGGGAATCTCGCAGGTCAGGCAGAGTTTCCAGGCCCCCAAGTGTCACATTTGCTGTCACACTGCCTGCCCTTCCCCTGGCTCCTGCAGAGCTCCTGTCCCCATGGCAAATGGGCAGCTGGTTCTGAGGAGCAGCGGAGTTAAAAAAAAAAAAAAGAAAAAATAAAAGAAGTCAAAACCCACAACACCAAAAACAAACATTGCAAAAGACAGAACACATCAAATATTAAAGGAATCAAACTCCTCCTGTCAGCAAGGAGGACACAGAAACTGTTCCCAGATGTGGCAGGGCTGTCACCTTCTCTGATCAGCTTGGCTTCAAACAGCTTGTCACAGGGATGTTTGTGCTTTCAGGGTCCCTAACCCCAGTGCCTCTCCCACCCTCGGCTCCCGAGAAGGGCTGGATCCTTCACTGGTGTAAATCCACCTGGAGCTGCTGCCGAGAGCTCTCCTGACAGCTCAGGCAGGCTCAGGGCTGGTTTCACTGGCAGCAGCAAGTGCTGGTCACCAAAGAGGGATGTGGGGACAGATTCACGGAGAGGACAAGCCCAGAAACACCAGGTTTGGCCAAGAGAGCTCACGGGGAGGGCACAGCACCCTCCAGCAGTGTATCCATCCCAAGCCTGACCAGCCCAGCCTGCATGGCCCCAGGCACAGCAGCATCTCTGAGATGGCTCCTGCTCTCCCTGGCACAGGCACACAGGGAACGAGAGCACAGCCCTGGGCTCTCCCTCCCTCCCACACCATCCCTGGCACCTCGTGCCACAGCTGCAGTGTCCTTGATAAGAGGTGGCACACCCCGGCCATAAACCAGCCTTGTTCTGCAAGGGACTGACAAATGAGGTGTCTGGGACTGGTCCCAGTAGCCAGAGCATTGCTGCAAGCACCCAATCTCACCTTCCCAGGGCAAATATTAAATATCCCAGTGCCAGCTGTGTGGAAAGAGGCACTCCCACACTGCTCTGCCTGCACAGGGAGCCAAGCAGAGCCCTGCAGGCACACTGCTCTCAGCTCCCAGGGATGCTAACTCTGTCCTGGGGTGATTTCCTGTAGCACAATTCCATTCACACTCTGGATTCGACACATCACTGCCCGAGTTTCGACCGCCGAATCTGGGCTTTCCGAGCCTGTGAACTTCATCTCTGCTGATGGGTGATGCCAGGAATATTAAAAAAACCACAAGCCACAACAGGCTTTGCAAGGTGGCCGTGTGCCAGGTTCATCTGTTCCCAAACTCCTCAAAGTTTCATGAAATCCCTCCCTCTCCCTGCAGCACACAATCTGCCTCCCCTCCTCCCCAGACCCCCCCGAAGCCTTCTCCGACCTTCCCCCTGCCCAGCTGCTGTCTCCCTGGCACAAAGCTGCCCTGGGGTGCAGAATAAAGTGGGGTTGGATGGAATTCCCGTGGCAGGGCCATGGCTGTGCCTCTCCTCACCTCGTGGCTTCTGCCTGTGCCACAACCTTTTATTGAAGCAGCAAATTGTTAACGGGCTGGCTGTTGGGGGCGGGAATGAGATCGGCTTTCCCGTGGAAAAGCAGTTTTGCAGCCGTTCCCCCAGGTCCCATTTCTGCAGGTCTCTCCATTTAGCAGCCACACCAGGGACACTGGGGGAACCACGGCCTGGGGGCTCCTTCCAGCGCTAATTTAGGCGCATGAAATATTCAGCAAGCCCCAGAATAAACATGTGGAAGGTCTGATGGACTCTCTGGGACTCCCTAGCAGTGGGATCAAGCAGGGATCTCATCGGCCCAAGGGTGCAGCACCAGGATGGGTGAGATGTGCTGACAAGGACAAGGAGAATCAGCTTTTCCTTGCCCCAGCATTGCAGATCACCCAACCCCAAGCCAAGGGCTCTGTCAAGGTCAAATGAGAAATTTCTGGAGTGTCCAATGCACTCACATCACAAAACAGCTTTTCTGAGGAGATGCCAAATCTAAGTGTCTGCTCTTGAAAGTTCTGCCCACAGAACCAGCCCAGGACCCCCTCCCTTCAAACTCTTTAATTTTACTTTTTTCCAGAGCACAGAGCAAGTTGCTCTCTAATCAAGGGAGCTCTAATGTGGTAATGCCAGTAAACTGTAATTAATTTTCCCCCTAATTGATGCGTGGGAATATCCGGGACCCTCATTCTCCTGCCTTCAATTCCCCTATAAATATATGATTTGACAGGTTAATTTGAAAGTAAAAGTTCGGTTCTTTCCAGCAATCCAAGCAGTAGCCCCAGAACAGAGTCGGCTCTCTCGCTACGTGAGGCGGAATGAAAAGGGTTGAAGTCAGGTTACAGTCGTCATCATCATCATCTTTTTAATTTCACTAATTT